>OZ023206.1:72917005-72999505 GCA_963995525.1 Escarpia spicata
TATCTGCAGTGAACAATCGGAAACTTGTTCACCCGCCTGTTGACCAAGTCATTGATGTATGTGGCTGTGCTGTTTCGCCGAAGCAGGTTATCCGCGACATCGGCGTTCTACTCGAAACACTATGTCGATGACGAATCAAGTGCATCGTATTTGCCATGTGGCATATTGTCACCTCCGAAGCATCGCGTTGATTAGGAAATGTCTTACTACTAATGTTTGCATAACCACTGTGAAAGCCTTAGTTATGTCACGAATTGGTTACAGCAAAGCAGTGTTATATGGTCTGCCGGAGACGCACTTGCGAAAGGAGACGAGAACACATAACAACTGTTCTGTACCGTCTGCACTGGTTGCCTATACGCCAGCGGATCGAATTCTGTTACTGCTGGTATATCGTGTTGTGCACCATCTCGGCCCTGCGTACATTTCATCGCTCGTGACACCCTACACGCCGATCAGATCACTTAGATCGGCCGAACAAGGTCTGCTGACTGTTCCAAGATATCACCTTGAACATTATGGCTGTCGTTCTTTCTCGGTGGCTGGCCCGATCCTTTGGAATGCCCTGCCTCATGCAGTCAGGCATGCAAACTGCTTTGCCACTTTCAAATAATTCTTAAAGACAAACTTCTTTCGACAGGCCTTCAGATAACTTTGCAGTCCGCATCAGTGACATTTGTGCAATGTTGACATTCGGTTATGTACTTAGGATGCAGTTATTTATTAATTATTATTATTTTTTAATTACCATATTACATGTATTTATTTTATTTTATTTAAACACATTACTTATTTTAGGTATTTATACGACTAATTAATTTAACTTATATATATATATATATATATATATACACACTTGTAAATATATATATATATATGTATATATATATATTTATTTATTTTTATAAATTTTTATCTAACTGACATTTTAAGTACTTTTTTATGTTACTTTTAAATAATTTTCTTTTAACTTTCTATTTAATATATTATGTTTAATATGTTTTAGGTCATTTAATGTAATTTTACTTATACTCTACTATTGTCAGCGCCTTTGAGCAGATTTGTTATCCGAACAGACGGCGCACTATAAATGCTTTATAATAAAATAATAAATGTGTAGCATCTTCAGCAAATTGTTTACGCTAGTCACTGCGACACTCACTACCAAAGACAAAGACCATGGAAACTACGTGCACATATAACTCCAGATAACTAGAATTCGTATAAGTATATTTTCGCCTAGTTGACCCTTTTCCCTCAGTCCCGGACCTATGAGGTGGGGTCCTCATAAAAATATATTATATATTAACAGAAATATTGTCACGTTCGACTTATCCACAGTGTATAACATGTGTTTGTTTTAACACGGTGTCAGTTGCTATGTGTTAATGTCGTTGCCACACGGACGTTCTCGTTGTCACACGTTGGTGTTCCTTGCTACATACATGTGAGTGTTCATTGTCACGTGTAGATGTTCTGTGTGACATGTTTGTGTTCATTGTCACGTGTAGGTGTTCCAGCGAAGACAAGACGGCTCCGTCGACTTTTATCGTGACTGGACCGACTACAAGGAGGGATTCGGCGATGTGGCCGGCGAATTCTGGCTTGGTTGGTCAAAACTACTGATAATTTAATTCACACATCTAATCAAACCCGAGATGTCTTAATGTCAAGCGGGTTTATGGGCTGGATTTCTCAAAATAGAATACACCTACATAACACAAGCATATTACAAAATAATTGTTATTACTTAATATAATTTAATATCCTTTATACAAACAAATATAAATGTAACGGCATATCTTTCAGGTAATACTTAGTTTGATATTATTTAGATTAGTACAATTTGTATTGCTTGTTGTGCACGCTTGGCAATACTTCCAATAGCATTAAGTTGATGTCGTTGTAGCTGGTGATACTTCGTGGTAAACGCGACGTTGTTTTTGATTACAGCTGTTATATACGATGTACACGTGACGTGGTGTGCATTACTAAACTATATATTTCAGGCAACGATTACCTCAATGATTTAACATCACAAGCACGATATTCGCTACGAATAGACATGGAAGATTTTGAGAATGAAAGCAGATATGCAGTGTACACCAACTTCACTGTTGCCCCGGAAGGAGACAAGTACAAACTCGTACTCGGGGCTTACAGCGGCACGGCAGGTAAATGGAATATGCATGTATATGTATGCATATAGGTTGTACAAGTACAATATATTATACAGGTACGTTTCTATTTTAACTGCTCGGTGTGATACATTCGTGCGGCACTGTGGCTGTGCTGTCTGAAAGCGTTACAAATCCCAGCGAGAATGTCTAATTAGATCGCTACATCCTTCATTCATAATGGAATAGTCAAGTTAAGAACGCTTGTCATGAACTTTCATGTGGACATCTATGTTCGAAAGTAGTTGGCTATGTATATGTTTTATTTACAGCTTACAGCCGTGCATACGTCTATGGGACGGTGTTATTTATTAACAAACGTTTAAGACTCAATATATACAGGATGGTGTTTTCAGTCAAGGGATTTTTTATCATGATGTAAACCTAAAATATGGATTTGAAAATGTTATATACATATATGCATATATATATATATATATATTTATATTTATATATGTATATGCATACATACGTACATGCATACATACATACATACGTACGTACATACGTACATACGTACACACGTACAATCGTACACACATACACACACACACACACACACACACACACACACACACACACACACACACACACACACACACACACACACACACACACACACACACACACACACACACACACACACACACACACACACACACACACACACACACACACACAAACACACATACACACATACACACATACACACATACACACATACACACATACACACATACACACATACACACATACACACGTATACACGTGCACACGTACACACGTGCACACACACACACACACACACACACACACACACACACACACACACACACACACACACACACACACACACACACACACACACACACACACACACACACACACACACACACACACACACACACACACACACACACACACACACACACATACACACACACACACACACACACACACACACACACACACACACACACACACACACACACACACACATACATGTGTACATACATACATATATATATATATATATATGTATATATATATATCGAGGAATAAATTTATAACAATCCAATAACGTCTGTATAGTATGTAACAGTGAATATTTCTCTTTCTTTTATGACACAATTCTTGCTGCAGGGGATTCGCTGTCGGGCCATGGAAACTATTCGTTCAGCACGAAGGACAGGGACAATGACGTGTCCGGTGGACATTGTGCTCAAACTTACAAAGGAGGCTGGTGGTATTCCGCATGTCATTCTTCCAACTTGAACGGCCTCTACCTCGGTGGCCCTCACGCTTCATACGCTGACGGCATCGAGTGGCACAAGTGGCACGGCCATCGCTACTCGCTCAAGACAGTGGAAATGAAAATAAGACGTTAGATGAAGTCAGTCGTGTGAGGAGAAAACTACGAACCAAGAATTATGAGAGTGAGGTGCTAATTGATTTCACTTATACACTTACCCGAACAACTGATGGCTCTATTGATTATATCTAAACAGTAAAGTCGGGCCGACTAACGAAGGCCTAAACATATTTCGACATTTTATCGGACAAGTGTTGTTTCGTACGGATATTGTGTTTAATTTGCTGTTCTCGTTCGTGTGAACACGTCCGCGAGAAAACGGGAGACCGCAGAACCAAAGACGCATTAAGAATTACACTAATATGTATTTGATAGAGCTACAAGGAACGACCGTGGGCGCAATAAACGTATCGATTTCACAATAAAAAACAAATATTGTCTGTCTTGGTGTCGATGTGACTGCGTTTTTCTGCTCTCGCGCACCCAAACAGTGTTTGTGTTTCTGTGTGTGTGTGTGTGTGTGTGTGTGTGTGTGTGTTTGTCTATGACACTGTGTGACACTGACACTCTGTGAAACTGTGTGACGCTGTGTGACACGGTGTGACACTGTATGACACTGTATGTACATGTGTACAGTATGCGGGATAATAATAATGAAATGACTTCTTTTGTGCCAATATCCTCGGAAAATCCGAACGCTGTGGCGCAACAGATTTACCCGGTGGCGCAGCAACCAAAGGATTAATGCATACATTCGAGTTTCCTCCCACATGTTGAATGAATGTCAACAAAAATCACGTGTTAAATTGGTAACACACAAACACAACATGCACGCACGAGCATATTCACACAAATTCTCACATACACACACATTCACACAAACACACATATCCACTCGCTCATTTACCACACACACACGCACACGCACACGCTCACGCTCGCAGAAACACACACGCAAACACAACATGCGCACACACACACAAACACCCTCACACACATTCTCACGTACACACACGTTCACTTACCACACACACATATACTCACACACGCCCGAACACACACACTCTCTCTCTCTCTCACACGCAACACGCACACACACTCTCTCGCGAAATATAGCATATAAAGAAAAAGAACTAATAATACCACTGTACAAAACAATAGCTAGGCCTCATTTAGAATATTGTATACAAGCGTGGAGGCCATACCGCAAGAAGGACATATATATGCTAGAAAGAGTACAGAGGAGAGCGACTAAAGTGATACCAAACCTGAGGGATCTTAGTTATGTAAAACGCCTAAAAGAATGTGGTTTAACAACACTAGAGACCAGGAGATTGAGAGGAGATCAGATAGAAGTGTTTAAATATTGAATGGTTATGAAAATATTGATAGAAATATGTTTTTTTCAGTTAAGAAAGATAGAAAGACTAGAGGACATGAAGTTACATTAGTAAAGGAGCAGTGTAGATTAGACGTAAGAAAGTTCTCATTTTCACAAAGGACTGTAAATGAATGGAACAGATTATCTGAATGGTTATGAAAATATTGATAGAAATATGTTTTTTTCAGTTAAGAAAGATAGAAAGACTAGAGGACATGAAGTTACATTAGTAAAGGAGCAGTGTAGATTAGACGTAAGAAAGTTCTCATTTTCACAAAGGACTGTAAATGAATGGAACAGATTATCTGATGATTGTATGGGTGCTAGTAGTGTGAATATGTTTAAAAATAAAATCGACACATACCTCAGAAGTGCTGGATATATGTAGTTAAAAGGGTTGGACTCTCGATAAGCCGAAGGGCTTCCTTGTCCACCAGCCATCTAGAGTTAATTCTCTGGATGGCAATCTTGTTAAATCTCTCTCTCTCTCTCACACACACACACACACACACACACACACACACACACACACACACACACACACACAACGCTGCGTCGCTCGTCGCCTGCTCAGAAAGCTTTCGCCCTGCTTCATTCATAAACTTTCTCAGCATGACTAACTTCAACATTATGAGTATAATAAATCACCCTAAAAACACTGTACAATGTGACGTTGCTCTCCACTTCATATAAGCATATTATTGTTGTTGTTGCTGCCGCTGGATTACCATATTTGCTGGACCCATTGAATCCTACTACAATTATTGAGGACAACTTAGTGATTACATTATTTTACCAATGTCCATACAATATTTTTGAGATGCCAGATGCGTGCTAATTAACATATTCACGCATATTTCGTAATAATTAATTATTGTCAGATACTTTATATATACCGCTTTTGAAATGTCAAGTCATCACGATTCATATATCATGGTATAGCCAACTCCATTACTTCTTCCATCTCCTCCTGTGTGCAGTAGCTTGAATCCATCCGTCAGTATTCTCGCTCTATCCCCCTTCCATTTCGTTTCTTGTATGCATAGCACCTCTAATCGCCTTCTCTCCATCATCTCCACCACCTCAACAGCTTTACCGCTCATTGAGCCGACATTCAAACTGCCCAGCCGGACTTCACATTCGGGTCGCTGTCGGCCGGACGATCCCCTTGGACTTCGTTGTCTTCTCGCGCTACCAAGGTAGACGGTGCGTCGGTTTACCCGGACGCGGTAGCCCTCTCGTTCACCGTTATTTGTACCATCATATGATTTGGGGCATCATAGACACTCAGCAACGCTACCCTGGCTGACCTGCTAGTGCGGTTATTACGTCAGAGTTTTCCTTGTCCTAGATCACCAGCCTACTTTGGCTAGTGAGCGTTATCTGCCCAGTACTATTTGCCTACAGTTGGGAGTTGGAATGGTACAGCTTCGGGACGTATCCACAGGCTGGTGGGCCCTGCACACTGCACCTGCAAGGTTCCAACCTACTCAGAGTTCCGTAGCACATTAGCCTGGAGCCGCAAGGTGCCCAGTATCCGCAGTGTACCACAAAAGGTCGTGCTACAGCCTTGTCTATGGAGAGGCTATGTACCAGCAGGGGAGACTTACGCACTCGGCTCCCTTTTCACTCCAAGGAACTATCTGGCGGCTGTAGTTGAAAGCGAGTGTATGACGCACAAACTACATACCACACACTACACCACAGCACTAGGCGCATCACACAGACCTGTATTAAACACCACACCACTGTTAAACACCACACCAGTATTGAACATGAATATTTACGCACTTCTATCTGATGACGACTCGTATGTGGAGTGATAGGTTCCATACAGCAGAGTGTCATATTTTATGAAAATTATTTGAGTAGATATGATATTGGGTATATCATTTTGATTTGTTTCTACGTATGTGTGATATGTCACAATGTGTACTGTACTTAAATTCACACATGGTAAGCGAATGCATACATCTGTAAATAGGTTTAAAAAAATACGATCACTATGCTGTACAGTGTATAATTACGTTAGCAAGACCTACAAGTATTTGTGCATTTAATTGATTGCACGAAGACAATGTCCGCTGTGTATGGAAGCATATTGTTTTATGTTGGGTATGTGATTAGGGTTAGCCAGATGTCTTCATCATTATTCAAACAAAACATGGGTCTATCGATCCTTCATTACATTAAAGTACTTAAAATGAAAACATGTTGACATGCAATTTCGTGTAAGGTTGCTCTGTTAGTCTTAACATATCGTGAAGTAATTACGTTGCTTGATGTTGTTAGCCTAATGATGTTCTGATGTAATTATTTTGTGTTGTGTAATTGTTAGCCTGTATGATTCCGTCTTGAAGTATATTTACACAATATCAGTGTATATTGCGTTGACTATATACAACCAATTGTTTTTTTATGTGACAGTACATCGATATGAAAACAAACGTATCCTTGTTTGTTTTTTATATGCTTTGTAATCCCAGCGGGAATTTTTTTT
Organism: Escarpia spicata; assembly: GCA_963995525.1. NCBI lineage: Eukaryota > Metazoa > Annelida > Polychaeta > Sabellida > Siboglinidae > Escarpia > Escarpia spicata. The sequence continues at coordinate 72,924,376 of OZ023206.1, forward strand.
CCCTACATTGTGAGGATGCAAATATCGAAATATGGATTGACGAAAGCCAATCAAAGATGTTACATTAAGCAATTCTCGTAGATGAATGACCATTTTGATGATGCAGGCAACTCGTTTACATATCGTGCTGGCCGTTCATTCAGCACGAAGGACAGCGACAATAACGCATCCAGGGAACACTGTGCTCAACCTTTCACAGGGGGATGGTGGCACGGCAAGTCTTATAAAACTTGAACGGCGTGTATCGCCATCACAGTTCAGATGACAAAGGCATCGAATTATTGGCATGGCACGCTGAAGAAAGTGCAATAGGGAATCGTGACGTTATGGTGTATATTGATTCCGCCGGTTCCTTTGCGCCAACAACTGATGACGCTATTTTGATATGTAAAGAGTACAGTAGGTCTTTCTAAACTAAGTGTCAGCAGCTCAAGACAAACCAATTTATTAATTTATTTTGTGTGTGTGGGGGGAGGGGGGTTTATGTATAATATAGTGTGACTCTCTACGCCATATTACGGCGCCACGTGTTAGCTTAGGCTTTGGGTCGTTTGTTGTTTGCATTATCGTTCCACTTTTCCGCTAGTTTGATTTAGTGTCGTAGTGCCTTATTAATGTAATGTATGAAGTTTTCGCCGATTACTTTGGAGTAAACCGCTGACGTGATATTTGTTATTGTATTTTTGATTGTATTTGCAATTTTTTTTATTTTTACTCTAGTTTTATTTTACACGTTTCAACGAAATAAAAAAAAACATTTTCCAGAAAAAACCACGTACGGCTATGCCAATGGATCCCACAATCCTACAAACGGGTATGTGACCCATCCACAAATAAATTGCACTCAAATCTTATCCCTGTGTTTTCCCCAAAATTATTATTGGGTTGATTCTGAATACTGAATTATCCAGACCCAACCCCAAATGTCCAACACTTGAAAACACCCCCCCCAAATGCAGCGTTTTCAACTGTGCCTATGGATCCAAAATTCCTGTAGCCTACTAATTGATAAATTGTATCTGGTCGCCGACCTAGTTTTAGGACAATCTTGGCCTCTAATCAAACAAAAGACTGAAAAGATACATTGTTGTGAAATACACACCTCACGGGCTGGTCCCTGTTAAATGCACACCTCACGGGCTGGTCCCTGCTAAATGCACACCTCACGGGCTGGTCCCTGCTAAATGCACACCTCACGGGCTGGTCCCTGTTAAATGCACACCTCACGGGCTGGTCCCTATTAAATGCACACCTCACGGGCTGGTCCCTGCTAAATGGTGCTGCAGGGTTATGCGTTCAGGATTTTCAAAAGTCAATAACACAAAAATGTGTAAATTTGTAGTGGAACAGCTAAATAACAATGGGCACTATTGAATTTTGGTCGGAAGTTCGATTCGTAAATTCAAACAGCTCAAAAGACTGTTTTTTTAACTATTTTCTTCTTACTGTATTCCAAATGTCATGTAGATCTATATATGCATTATGTACGTGTTAAAACAACGGAAACTGTGGCGTGCATAAGCGAGATGTGTGTGTTCTCACAGGCGGACCCAAGTCATCTGGGGGTACGTGCCCTGCTAGACCTTTGTAATTTTGCGTGCGCGTAAACCTTTTTGAGTAGGCCCACGTGACCGTGCCCCCGTATACCGTTTTAAATGTGTCCCCGTTCAGGTTACAACAAATTTACGCCGACGCGGCGGCGAAAATTAGCAACCCCGCCCCCGTCTTCGATACAACAGTTTAGCCAGCCGTAGCCAGCGGGGAAGCTGAAGAACAGCTGACAAAATACGGCGGCAAAAAAAATCAACAACATTCCTCCCTGTCTTCCGATGTCACAGGCGAGCAAGCCGAGCCAGCGGAGAAGCTGAAGTTATCGCGGCGCGGCAGCGAAACATGTTCTACACTATTTGGTTCGGCCTCCATTGGAGGGCTTTGTGCCTCCCGTAGACTCGGTTTGTGGTTCCACTCCTGGCTCTGATATGTGTCTATTAGATTTTAACAAGATACACTGCTTATATTCAAATTTGTGATCAACAGGAGGCCGAGAAGTGCGGCCAAAACGGGGCCCTGAGTGGCCTGCTAAGCTAACAGGATTTCGCTTTCGCTGATATGCTGTTAGTACAGTGTACATACCCACCTGCAATTGTAAAAAATTATAGTATTATATTATTTTATATATATTGGGTTATATATTATATACCACCCAGTTATATAATAATACTAATAGTACTTAAAGAAAACAATAACAATGTTGCTAATGTATTTTACAGAGCGCAAATATGAGCTGTTTGGATATATATATATATATATATATTTATATATATATATATATTATGCAAGTTGGTGCATTGTTGTATCTGCACCCAGTTGTCTCGCTTGTTTTCGAAGCTTCACGACTTCGCAGTGTTATATGTATATAATACATGTATATATATATATATATATATATATATATATTTGGATATATTGGATATATATATATATATTTATATATATATATCCAATATATATATATATATATCCAATATATCCAAATATATGTATATATATATATATATATATATATATATATATATATATATATATATACATGTATCATATACACATAACACTGCGAAAACAAGCGAGACAACTGGGTGCAGATACAACAATGCACCAACTTGTTTCCGACATAAAGGACAACGAAGAAAGGATAACACGTTTGAATAATGTGAACGTGAACCCACAATGCCGCGCTCTGCACAGTGGCTGAACACAATATTTGTCCAATGGAAAAATCAATCATAAATAACTAACTTTTTGTTTTTTAATACATCGTGAATTGTTAGGTGAGAAGACGCCAATGGTTCAAGGTCGCGAATGAACATAGAAAGAACACATGCACAAGCACACACAAAACACGCGCGCGCGCGCACACACACATACAAACACACACACGCACACAAGCACACAGGTGCACATGCACACACGCACACGCGCGGACGCACGCACGCACGCACGCACACACACACACACATACACAAGCACACAGGCACACATGCACTCAGGCGCACAGGCACACACGCGCACGCACGCACGCACACGCACACACACGGGCAGACACTGGCACACACTGGCACACACGCACGCACACACGCACACAACCACAAGCTCACACACGCACAATGCTCTCATAATAACCCTCTCTTATCTTCATTGAACAGGCGTGTAAAGTGTTTAAATCCACATGTTATTTCAAACGGCCATTAATGAAGGAAGTTATCGCAGCCGAGAGGAATTAAGTTACCGATAAATCAGTCCATATAAGGTTTCCTGCGAGGCTCGGAGGCTTGGTTCCCCTAATGTATTCTATTTTTGTATGTGTGCAAGTTACATAGTCTTTCCTACAAGTAAATGTTACGTGATACCGACGAATGAAACAAGTGCACGGCTTTGTTTTTTAAACATACAAGCCCATTAATTTGCCTTCCCATACATTTAAACTTCCTACCCCAATCCTGCCCCTTTATGCCTTTTCACAAATTATCACCCATTGTACTCTTCATAGAGACTATCTTCGTCAGGGTCTTTGAATAAACACCCTCAGTGCGACATTTACCATAAACGGCAATTTATTGAAAGGTCAAATGTGTTTTTCGCCTAAAATCCGCCTACTAGAGAGAAACAGTGATTGCGTGAAGCATTCAATCGTTGTAGCACATACAGGCATTGTTCCCGGTCTTTTTGAGACATTTAGCATCTCCAATTAAGTGAATGGGTTGATTTTCTGACCAAAACAATACTCCACCCTGCAAAGGTCACGGGTGGCTATTTTGTGAAATAATCATCCATTCAATTAAGCTGAAGGGGAGACACCCCACCTTAAAAAGTTGACAACATACTGTTTCCACCATATTTTGATAACTTTCTATATTAGTTGCTAATAAAGGTCACATTTGTGACCATTACATATACATACCTCTAAAAATGTTATTTATGGGCATATATATATATATATATATATATATATTGTCACTATGAAGTGATCAATCCTGTTATACAAACTCCGAAGACAGTTTACAGGAAATCACATTTTTGAAACAAGAAAGTACAGTATTCTGGAAATAAAAACGAGCATATTATCTCACTGTCTAGAAATGATTAGTGGAATATATTTGGATTATTGTATAATAATTTTGAATTTATAACGGTATAATTGTGACAAAAAATATTGTTTTCAAATGTTTTAGGGTTAAGTGATCACTGGGACAACTTTACGAAAAAATTTCCATCACTTTTCTTTTAGTGTTAGTTTGTTTGGATAGGCTGTATTTCAGACCAAAAACAATACAATTAATTGTGGAATTAAATAAAACCTATGTAACTGTGGTGTCTCCTCTTAATACTATGTCAGCGTATATATTGCATTAAAAATAAATATATTCATTATGTCGTGGTACAAATCACATCGTTTTATTTGGCACAAATACAATAAAACACTACTAACACCGCTACACAAGCTGGAACTCTACTAGTTACGAGCCTCCCGTCCACCACCTCCAGCACGGTCAGGTGCATACTTAAGGCATGCAGAGACAGCTGCATTGATTTCTGTCTATGTTCCCACCTGGTTCTTCAGGATACTCGCTGAAACATAATATTCATAACAGGATTGACATCTTGTACGTTTGAATACCACACCTTTTAATTATGGACTTAGATATAGTGAACATTTGTGTTTGTGGTGAACACATTTCGACGCACTAAATAAATTCATTATGCCTTGATTCACCAATCCGCACGCTCCATTAAACCAGCAAAAATCACAGTACTATTCACTCCAACTTTACCCGAATCAAGGTTTCCAACAACACATACCATATCCTACAGAGAAGGGCTAAACAAAAATTGATGTAAAGAAAGAACTACCAAAAGCAAAATTGAGGTGGATATCGGAATCCTCAAGTGTCTTAGAACACCGACATGAACACGATTGCAGGATCGTTTATAATGTTGTTTTTAGATTTTTCACTCGCGTAGATATTTTTTGTAGTTGTAATATATTGTACTTACCAGTCACTCATGATTACCGCTTTATATGTCAATTCTTATATTGAACCTAAGGGCCCAGTAAGTAAACGTAAACGTAAAAGCTAAGGCTATGTTAGATTACCAGAATTTATTATACTCAAAACAAAATTAGGTAAAACAAGTTTAGAATTGGTGTATTAGATTGACCTAAACCAGAAGTGCTGCGAATTCCTTCGAGCATCCCCTGTTATCGCCCAGTGCGTTAGCGAGATGAATGACAACAAAAATCAACATACTAACTTTTCATAGTGCTATTTTGACTGCTAAGACACCATATTTTACAAGAATATGCCCCCCTTTTGTATTTAAAACGATGCGGAGCAACGAAACGAATAGATTGGCGTCGCAAAAGTGAAGTTATGATGTCGCTTACCAGTATAAATAGGCCAAGCTAACAAATAGGTCAAATATGCTAAGAAGATTCAAATCAAAATACAGAATTACAGGAATGATTTTAGTTTAATTTGTTTTGTGCACGCGAACAAACAAAACAGTTCAACTAATACAAATGGATGGTGACACTTACCGGTAAATATTAATCGATCGCACGTTGCTTCTTCCGTGAAAAGATCCAAAGCTGGGATGAGTGGCGTCATTCGCAATGCATGTACAGGTGTAAATCGTACAGGTGTAGATCGGCCAACATAATTAGAATTGGAGTGAATGCTAACTAAATAGCAGGAATACGTACAAGTGTAACATATATATACATACATATATATATATATATATATATATCCAGCTGAATTATCATCACTGATATTAATACATTTTGTTTGTAATAATTGTAATAAATTCCAGACAAAGTTTTAATTAATTGGACGGAACCATGCACGCTTTTTTCTATTTGTGTTTACAACCATATTTAAGCGTTTTTACGAAATAATACGCAATTATTTTTACTGTGTACATGTACAATACACTATTCTTACAGTATTCACACAGAGAACATTTGGCTTAGGCATACATTGTTTCAGAATAAAAAAATGGTTAGTTAGTCAGTTATCAGAGCTAATTCCCCTTTCTGTAACTGGTTGCTGAGTCACAATTAGATCAGTGTAGACAGTGGCAGCACAGGGGTGCCACTGGTACTGTGGGGACTTTGGGTTGCTACAATTTATCAGTATTTTGAAGACATGAAGTAAAATAGCACAATAATTTAAATATTGATATTGTTTTTTTGCACTTTATAAATTCCACTGCGTATTGGCGCATTTTCATGTTTTAAAATACTTGCATTTGTAAATTAATCAAAAAAACTTACACTTGCGTTTGAATATAAAACATTTGCATTTCCATTTGAAACATCTAATTTAAAACAGTTGCATTTGCATAGTTTCAAACACTTTCATTTGCATTTGGCTAATCTAAAACACTTGAATTTGCATTTAAATCTCATCGAGGATCGGAACATTTTCATTTGTACTTACATTTGAATCATTTCAAACATTTGTACTTACATTTGAATCATTTCAAACATTGGCTTTTAAATGTGCTCACTCGCATTTGAACCCATGCATGCATGGCGGATATATCTAATTTCGCGTCCGCGGTAGGATATACTACGCGCAGTAACCCATCCGATCGACTGCGCGGCTTCATGTTCCCCGTTTACAAAAAGGTCGGTTTTAGCTGCCGACATGATTTAAACGTCCTGGCACCGGATGTCCACGTACTTATAAAATTGTTAACTACATCCGAGGGCGAAACGACTCCCGTGCAGCGTTGATGACCCGACGTTATATATAGTGGCGTCGGATTTGGTTGTGGACGTCATGTCATCGTCCTTACAACGGTGATGACCTTACGTTGTCAATACGTCTGATTTGGTTGTCGACGTTATTTCAACGTCGTGATAACGTCGTGTTTCGACGTCCTTACAACGTCGAAGTTCCGGCGTTGTAAAGACATTGTATATATGTTGTACGACGTCGCGGTGTATATTCTACCAATAATCGATGTCGTACCGACGGCGTGTGCCCCCTGGGCAGAAGAATAAAAAACAATGGAAAAACCACTTTGAGAGTATTCTTGGCCAAACACCCACAACAGCCAACACCGAACAAACAATAGGGAGAATGATTGAAATTATTTGAGTAGTAGCTTTGAAAATTTCACTTTAATCGAATTTGATGAAGTGCTCAAGAAAATCAAATGTGGAAAAACACCTAGACTAGATGGAAATCCACCGGAAATCTGGAAGTTGCATTAATTCAAATCAACACAACATGAAGTGTGTAATCATATCTTTAATAATCTTATAACACCTGATGCGTTCTCAAAAAGTGGGATAGTACCCCTTCCAAAGAAAGGAAATCTCGCACTGGCAACAAACAATCGAGGTATCAGCTTGACACCAATAGCAGCTAAGATTTATAATCGTCTTTTACTAACATTCAGCACTAAGCAATCCAGCGATTGAACCTCTTCTGAGATGGAATCAAAATGGCTTTCGCAAATGTCGATCTAAGCTCGGCGCATAATTGTCGAAGAAGCAGATGTCAAAAACATGTCTGTAGTACTGACATTTATAGATTTCAATAAGGTATTCGATTCCGTTCACCGAGGCAACATTTTCAAATTCTTACGTATCTACGGGTTGCCAGAGAAGATTGTGATTGCTAGTGGAGTCTTATACAAAGACACGACAGCACCCTTTACTGAACCTGACGGAGAACCCGACTTCTTTGAGATTAAGGCCGGTGTTTTACAGGGTGATACATTAGCTCCATACATTTGTTGTTATAATATTGGACGATATCATGCGACAATCAACGAACAAATCTGGTGTTGGCTTTACCATCAGAAAACTGAGACGAAGGCGGTTTCCAAAGGAAGAATTCACAGATCTTGCATTTGCTGATGATATAATCCCGATAAGCGATAACATCATGTCTGCACAGGGATTACTGGAAAATGTCACGAGCAACGCAAGAACTGTTGGACTGGCTATAGATGTGAATAAAACTACGGTAATCACCATCAACATAACATGAATGTAAAGTAATAAAGACGGCTAGTGGTGAGGTACTTGAGGAAGTAGACGATTTCCGGTATCTAGGTTCCTAGATACGCAGTACAAATAAAGAAGTTCGCCAACGCATTGCTCTAGCCTGGCAAGCATGTAACAAGCTAGACCATGTATGGAAGGCAAACATAAGAAGAACCCTTAACTTGTCAATCTTCAGTGCCACTGTTCAAAGTATATTGTTGTACTGAGCAAGTACCTGGACCCTCACGAAAGAACTAGAAACAAACTACACGGAATTACACCAGAATGTTAAGAAAGTTCCTAAATGTTCACTAGAGCAATATGCTTACAAATGAAGAACTATACGGACATGTATACAAACTCACACACAAAGGAGGCGCCTACAACTAGCCGGCCATTGCCAACGTTCATCCTGTGGACACCCATTCGTGGCAAGAAAAACATAGGGAAACAGAGAAAAAAAACATACACCAAACAGATCTGTGAAAACCTTAGTAATGAAGAAACAAACCTTCCATCCCTGATGACTGATCGACCCATATAGAAAAGGCTCATCTATGCTCTTGCCCCGGCTCCGGCCGACCGATGATGATGACGATTTGATAAAATAGGTATACTCGCGATTGAACTTACAATACAGCTTTGGCGTGAAAGTCAACTCTTCCACCCACAGAAAGGTATAGCGTAGCCTAATATGACCAAGAGTAATATATATATATATATATATAGGTGTCACAATAGCAATAAGTCCATTTAGTAAGACATATATTTACAGTTATATCTTAGTGTGTATTGTTTTGAGAAAAAAAATGGCATTCGAAGCGTTATAGGGTGAAGTGATGTTTTTGCAGGGAATCATCAACTGCACACATAAAGAGGAACAAAGTACCCCCAAATGACCAGAAGTAATATCTACCGATGAAACATAACAACAATTGGAATTTAATTTAGCTAATGCTTTACAATGGTGTCTTAATGAGTATTTTAAGGACAAAACTGACGACGTTTGAGAGTTGGGGACGGTTTTGCAAAAACATCAAAACTAGCACATATAGTATGGCGTAAATAGCTTCATACAACCACGGCTAATGCCAATAGGTATCAAAATAGCAACATGCCAAATTAGTTAAACTAAGACGTTATGATCATATCGTATTGCTTATGTTTGGTACATACACTCACGACGCTTTGGAATTTATAGGGTGGAGGTACGAATTTGCAAGGAAATCAACACGCGCACATATTAACAGGTGCTAAGTAGCTCAAAATGAGTCGAAGTGACGTTTATTGGTGTCACGTTGGAAAATACGAGTTTAACTTCGCTATAGCTTTACAATAGTGTCTTAATGTGTGATGTGGTAACCAAATGTGGCACTCTCGACTACACAAGGCAGGAGATTTTAGCCAGGAAATCAATGTATGCTCTGACGGAATGGCGCACAGTGGCTCTATATGACCACGTGTAATATACATATTTGACACAATCGCGACATATCAAAATTATTTCGCTAACACTTTACAATGGTGTCTTAACAAATACGTTTGGGAATAAAAAGGCATATGCTATTTTGCAGGACGGGGGACAGTTTTTTGCCATGAAATCAATATATGCACACAAACATATGATCAAAACATCTTGAAATGTTGAAAAGTAATATCTACTGGTGTCATAGTTGAAACATACTAGTTTTATTTGATGAAAGCTTTATACTGCTGCTTTAATTTGTATTATGGGGACAAAAAGGCACTCGCTACTGTACAGGGCGGGATAATGTTTTGTCCACAACGTCAATGTTTTAACCTAAATAAAGGTGCAACATTATTTAATATGACCAGGAATAATATATGGAAAGGTGCCACTAAAACAAACATATTTAATTTGGCTAAAGGTTTGGTGTCTCAATACGTGTATTTTAAGGAAAAAAAGGCGATCACAATCTTTTTCTAGTGATACCATGTTTTTGCTAGGAAACAATATGTGCAACCATAAACAAGTACAAAATGAATCCAAATGACCAGCAGCAATGCCAACGAGTTTCACAACATAAATCTATTTAATTTGGATTGGCGGGAACTTCCCGTGGTGAACTTGTATGAATTTAATGTCGACTAGAAACATGTAATGTTTTGGCAAACAAATGAGTACCTGCATCCACAGAGAGATGCCATTTGGCTCGGAATGTGTAAGAGTGGGAACCAGTAAACAGTAAACGTTTAACAAGTTTACATTCATATGCATTTTTTATGAAAACGGTACTTGTGCGTTTGCAGGATGTGTGCATGGTTTGACAAAAAATAAAGGCAAGTACGGTACCTGTAAAAAGACAACACCAGGTGTCGGTAGGGTAATATATCAAAGAAGATAATTTAACCAGTTAATTGGTGTCACAACAGCACACAACATTGTAATGCGGTTACATTGTAACATCGTTATCTTGATGGGTGTTTCTTAGACAAAATAGGCACGCGTGACCTTGCAATAGTTGAACAGGTTATTCTGTCAGGAATTTTGCCAGTAATGGGAGGAAGGGGGGCAACGTATAGAAATTGCAAGAGGATGGCAATCAATGCACTAGTTGAGCAGATGTGAGAAGAAGAGGGGTGGGATTCACAGGTTTATGGGGATACTTTGTTGGGAGGGAAGATATGTACATGAGAGATGGCCTCCATCTTAGTGGAAAGGGGGCAGCAGTTTTCTCAGAGAACATGCTGCGATCTGTTCACAGTGGGACAGGTTGCATCTAATTAAACTAGATTCGCAGGGGGGACTCACAGAAAAGCCTGAAAATGGAGGCATAGATAAAGACAACACAAATAAATCAGCAAATAACAGTCTGGAAAACTGTTCTGAAGCTGGATATAAATGTGTTTGTTTAAATGCAAGGAGTATAGTAAACAAAAGAAATGAACTAAACATTATGGTAGAAGACATTGAACCTCATATAATAGGTATAACCGAATCCTGGACCACCACCGATATATCAGATGCTGAATTGGGACTGACAGGATATGTAATGTTTAGAAAAGATAGAATAGGAAGAAAGGGAGGTGGAGTTATTTTATATATTAAAGAATATATCCAGGCTTATGAAATAAAATGAGAAAGAGAAGCAGATTACGAAGAAGCTGTTTGGTGTAACATAGTTACAGGAAACTCAACGTTAACAGTTTGGTTAGTTTATCGAAGTCCAAACATAAGCATAGGAGAGAATGACAAAATACAAAACGCTATAATGTGAGTAAACAAACGGAACTGTATTATTATGGGGGATTTTAACCACGGGCATATACAATGAAAATCTCTACAGAGTATGGGGAGTGAGGACCACAAGTTTTTAGTTTTAGTTCAAGATACTTTCCTTTCTCAACATGTGCTAGAATCAACCAGGTGTGAGAATGTGTTAGACATAGTTTTGTCCTCACAGAATGAATTAGTTGACAATGTCAAGATATGTGAGCCACTGGGGAGTAGCGATCACAACCAGATACATTTTACCATCAAAGTAAGATCAGAAAGGAATAGTAAAAAGCAGTATAGGAGAAATTTCCAGAAAGGAAGGTATAAGGACATAAGGAAATATTTAGCAGAGATAGACTGAAATAACACACTGAAAAATGAGACGGCAACCGAATGCTGGAATATATTAAAGAGTGAAATTAAGTGCATAGTCGATAAATTTGTACCCTTCAAAAAACAAGGAAAACGGTCCAAAAAGAAACACTTATCGAAAGAAGCCATTAGAAAAATTAAGTATAAACAAATGATGTGGAAGTCATATAGATGTACTGGAAATGGTGAAGATTACAACAGTTATAAAGAAGCACTTAACCAAGCTACAGCTGAAATTAGAAATTCAAAGAGAAGCTATGAACAACAATTAGCTAGTAATATAAAACATGAGAGCTAGAGTTTTTATGCGTATGTTCGAAGCAAACAGAAAGTTCAAGATAAGGTCGGTCCTCTAGAAGATAGTGCTGGAAATATAATATCAGAGGGATTCTTAATGGCAGAAGACCTGAACGAGTACTTTATTTCAGTGTTTCCCAGGGAAGATATTACTTCACTGCCAGTACCAGAGGCTAAGTTCAAGGGGGCAGATTCAGACTATTTAGGACAATTAATTGTAACCCGGGAAATGGTAGCTAAGAAAATAAGGGCTATGAAGGGTAATAAATCACCTGGAGTGGATGGTATTCCTCCCAAACTACTATTGGAAATTGTAGAACAAGTTAGCATACTGCTTGCAAAAGTGTTCAACTTGTCATTAGAAGAGGGAGTGGTTTCTTTAATTTGGAAAGAGGCAACCATTATACTGTTATTTATAAAAGGTTCGAGAAACAAGTCAGAGAACTATAGACCAGTGAGTTTAACATCAGTGATTTGTAAATTATTAGAAAGACTAATTAAAGATCACATGGTTTATTTTCTTGTTAAACAAAACTTGATAAACCCATCTCAACATGGTTTTTTTAAAGCGAGGTCATGCTTAACAAATATGTTATGTTTTTTTGAAGACATCACTAAGTGGGTAGATGAGGGATCACAAGTAGATACCGTCTACTTAGAATTTCAAAAAGCTTTCGACAAAGTACCACATCAAAGACTACTGCTTAAACTAAAGGCCCATGGCATAGGAAATGGTATAATAAACAATGGTGATTGACAGAAGATAACGTGTAGTAGTTGATGGGGAGGCTTCAAACTGGAAATCGGTATTGAGTGGGGTACCACAGGGATCAGTATTAGGACCAATATTATTCTTAATATATATCAACGATTTGGATGATGAAATAACAAGCAAGGTGTTGAAATTTGCGTATGATACAAAAGTGTTTAGAACAATTAAATGTGATGGAGATAGACAGCATTTACAAGATGATCTTGACAGCTTGATCAAATGGTCTGAAAAGTGGCAAATGCTGTTCAATTTTGAGAAATGTAAATACCTCCACACAGGACATGGGAACGAAGAGGTAGAATATACAATGGGGGGTACTGTACTAAGTACTACTGTAAAAGAAAAGGACTTAGGGTTATCCATTAGTGCTGATGTGAAGGTTTCAGAGCAGTGCGGAATTGCAGCTTCAAAGTGAAATCAAATCCTTGGATTAATACGGCGAAACATAATATATAAGGAAAAAGAGCTAATAATACCGCTGTACAAAACAATAGTTAGGCCTCATTTAGAATATCGTAATCAAGCGTGGAGGCCATATCGCAGGAAGGACATAGATATGCTAGAAAGAGTGCAGAGGAGAGCAACTAAAATGATACCAAAACTGAGGGATGTTAGTTACGAAATACGACAAAAAAATGCGGTTTAACAACACTAGAGACCATATTGAGAGGAGATCAGATAGAAGTGTTCAACATTTTGAAGGGTTATGAAAATATTGATAGAAATATTTTTTTCTCAGTTAAGAAAGATAGAAGGACTAGAGGACATGAACTTACATTAGCAAAGGAGCAGAGTAGACTGGATATAAGAAAGTTTTAATTTTCACAAAGGATTGTAAATGAATGGAACAGATTACCTGCTGATTGTGTGGGTGCTAGTAGCGTGAATATGTTTAAAAATAAAATCGACACATACATCAGAAGGGCGGGATATACATAGATAAAAGGGTCGGACTCTCGATAAGCCAAAGGGCTTCCTTATCCACCTGCCACCTAGAGTTAACTCTCTGGGTGGCAATCTTGTTAAATCTTGTTAAATCTTGTTAAATCTTGTTAAGATGGAGTAGTGTTTTGGCCAGAAAATCAACGCATACCCCCATAGAAAGATATCAATATAACCAGAAATAACGAATCCAGGGGCGTTGCATGAGAGGGTGGTCTGGGGGGGGGGGGGGGGGGGGCCACAACAACATCCACTGACGTTGTTTCGCTCCCGGTCCGACATAACTACAGCTTCCTATGTCTCGGCCCGACTGGTGACAACTAAAGACGGAAGCAGGGGGACGAATGCTGTTGAACATTTTTCATTGCCGCGTTGCCGTCATTTCTGCATATCATAACATAAACGGGGGCACATTTCAAAGGTTGTGGGGGTACGATCACGTGGGCCCATTAAAAAGTCTACGAGCTTGAACATTCCAAAGGTGTAGGGGGCAGGTGCCCCCTAATCCCAGACACGCCTATGGCATATATATGTCAGAATGTTTGAATTCATGAAGAAAAAAAACATGTTCACTCTCTAGAAGTATAAGGCAAAAAAGTTGACCTTTGTACAATATCATTAAAGGTCAATAGAACAAATTGCAACATGTATTTTGTTTTTTATTGCTAAGACATTGGTGATGCATTTATGTAGATTACTATGAACTAATATTCAATGCATACGGGGAAACATTGGCTCTCCACTAACATGGTTTTGATACAAAGGGTGCAGAAGTTGAGCACCCGAACAGGATGTTCACGGATCCAAAGTTCACCGCGAATTAGTCACTCAGTGGAACGAAAAGTCTGCTGACATTTCGCGTGTAGTTGTTTAACGGCGACCACACAGTCAACCGTACTGCAGAGCTATGTGTACGCATGTTTACCCAGTGTCTGTACTGGCGGTGGTTGTTGCCGCATGTATGATACAGCAAGCACCAGTCGTGTCCCAGTGCACGCGAAGACACTGCGGCGACGACGGCGACGGCGACGGCGACGGCGACGGCGATGGTGACAGCGACAGTGACGTGAGCGTACTGACAGCGATGGTATATCGCCTCCAGAACACAGTGGAGCATCTTCATCAACACATAAATGTTTCAATGGAAAAGCTGCGGCAACAGCAAAGTATTTCAACAGAAAGATTGCAGCAACAGCTAAATGATTCGACGGAACAACAACAAAAACAACTGACGAAACTTACAGAGACACAGGCAAAACAAGGAGAGTGTATGTATTGTTTAATTCCCACTACTGTTGATGTAGTAACACCACAGTAGTTATTAATGCTGTCTCCGGCAATACACTGTCTACAATAGACACTAATTTATAAATGGCACATTTCACTATGTATGGAAAACGGGGGCAAACCGGACACTCGAAAAGGAAAACAAAATGCACACTTTTTATTTTATGCATTTAAAAGAATTCATATTATAAACTAATTATTTGCATCTACAATAAACATTTATAACATCAATGGTTCATTACGAATGCGGTCTAAAAATAAAAGATTATAAGGAACCATCCGTTAACCTGACCGCACACATCTTGCTTGTAACCGGAGTACGAATTTAACGCTAAGACTATTGCCTTAACATATTAAGCGTTTTCTTTAAGTAATTACGCAACTGCGTGATTCTACGCATTTGTCCAGTCCTTCACGTGATCTGTTGCCTAGCCACGCAGCGGATACATCAATTGACTAATCTAAGTACTACATCTTGGTTTGCCTGTGTCACAAATAAAATAATGCGCGTGATCTTCATAAAGCTTTGTCTCGTTAACAATGTTTATAACAGTAATTACTAATATGATGTGCATTACAATACAAGGGCGGCATGACATCTGCTATATGAACCATCCCCGCCTATGATTGTTGCTCTTAAATCTTTACTACGTGTTTTTGTCATATAGAAAACAAATTGGGCTTCAATTTCAACATAATATACGACAAAATGTTCGAACGTTCCACGTAATCGGCATCAATTTTGTATGCCTTGACGGACTTTTTGGTCATGTTTGTTCCGGCGATAACTAAAGGTGTATATAGGGTGCACTGTCTTTGGACCCCAGCAGTACTCCAGTTGAACCCTAATTCCTTAATCTTTACTACTTCTACTACTACTACTACTACTACTACTTCTACTACTACTACTACTACTACTACTACTACTACTACTACTACTACTACTACTACTACTACTACTACTACTACTACTACTACTACTACTACTACTACTACTGTTAGCCTATGTTCGTTCCATGCCAGTATTCACTCATAGTTCATTTATAGTTCAAAGGTGGAACATGTTTCAATAACTAGTAATAAACAATAATGCACTCCACTCTCTCGAACTAGCACGTCACTGCGTCGCATGTTGGCGCGTCACGCGTCGGCCTTTGGCACGACACGCGTTAACACGTTGACGCGCCACGCTTTGGCACGTTGACGCGCCACGCATTGGTACGTTGGCATGTTGGCGAACTGAATACAGTTACCGCGTTGGGCACATCAGCGCACTGGCATGACGTGGTCGATTAGGTTGGCGTAAAAAACCTGAACTTCGAAAAATAAAAACGTATTTTTTATTTTCATTTGTAATGTTGGCTATACATTGCTTGAACTTGCAATCATCAATCGAATAAGTCTCTAATGCTTCTAAAATATAAGAGACATGTTTAGGTTATGTACATGAAAAGGTTCTATATTTGTATTAACTGTATTTATGAGAGCATTGATTATAATATTTATATTGCATATTTTGTAGGTCGGGACCATTAGGCAATGTCACGTTGTCTTAATTGTAGGTGAATCCCCACTAAATGATAGCAGGATTAACTAACGGGTAACTAAGTTTGGCCCCAACCCCGACAGTTAACGTATATAAACGTGGTATTAAAGCAAATGCAGAGACGGTTGTGGGCCTACCTTAAACGATGTCACGTTATTTTGATCCTTAGATACTACTACAACTACTATTAGCCTATGTTCGTGGCATGCCAGTATTCATTCATAGTCTATTCATAGCTGAAAGGTTGGACATGTTTTCATAACTAGTAATAAACAAGAAAGCACAGTGACCAAGTTTGTTAACTGATACATGTGGATTAGGGCGCCAGGCAACTGTCTCAAACTGGCAGGTCACTGCGCCGCACGTTGGCACCCAACGCGTCGGCACGTTGGCACGACACGCGTTGACACGTTGACGCGCTACGCTTTAGCACGTTGACGCCCCACTCATTGGCAGTTTGGCATGGTGGCGCGCTGAATACAGTTAAGGCGTTGGACACATCAGCACATTGGTATGAAGTGGTTGGTGAGGTTGGCGTAAAATAAACCTGAACATATAAATAAAAACATATTTTTTATTTTGAATTATATGTGTAATGTTGTGTCTACATTGCTGGGACTTGCCATATTAGCTACGATAATACAGATGGTAGTCGTAAAATGTTCTGCCGTTCGTAAATCGAATAAATCTTTATATATATAAAATAAATTTCGGAAACGTCTACGAGTGGAATTGATATTCTAAATTGCTACCAGTTATTTAATTCATTAACACATTGTTTAAACAATTGTCTTTTATAAAACCTGAACATGTACACGAAAGACGACATTTAAATATGTCTTCTGTACCACACGGAATCAACATAATTTAATGTTTTTTTAGGGGATCTGATAATGCCAATATTATTTTGTATTACCGACATTCGCCGCGGGGCGATCTCTATCGGATGGAAATAGTTTTGTAACTATTTGTGCCAACCACCACAGAAAATGTAGCGTATTATATTCTGATTCTAACAGATTTAAATCCTCGCATCGTGCTGTAGCCGTTGAGTTACAAACTTGCATGTCCACCATAGCTACATGGCGTATTCATACGTCTGTTTACAACTTGAATACTGTTATCAATGTTGAGATTGACCTACCCTTTTGTCTTGGTGCGCTTCTGAGCTTGGTTCCAATGATTTAGGCGCAATAGAAGTTACCTTATCGTTATTTGATGCGCGCGAATGCCAATACTCTCGATCGACATTTATTTCATATGCATTCCCGTAATTTCACTCAGTGTTGAAGTGACATCTTCCTGCCCGCGACTGCTACGATCTATTGAAGGACGGCAACAATGTCAGTGGCGTGTACGAGGTCTATCTGGCCAAGGCGACGACGTATGTCCGCGTGTATTGCGACATGGAGACGGACGGCGGCGGCTGGCTCGTACGTATTACGTTCACTTGTTCATAATATCTACTTGTACTCCGGCAGATGACACCACTCTGTGCAGCTCTATTTACTGGTCACCACTCTAAAGAAATCTGCAGAAACCAAGAGTTATTTCTCATCTGGTTTCTGCATCTCTTTAGTGGCTTTTCTTTCTTCCTCTATCCTATAAAAGGTTGCTCCAGTGAATGAGTGTGTGGATTATTTCTTGTCCACTGCCCACATGAATACCCCAGGGGGAGACGTACAGTTTGCCCCCCCAGAAAATATAATTATTTAAATTTATTCATATGATAAAACTAAGTTAAGTTAGTAACAAGTTATCATATAGTTTTAATGTAGGCATATCATACGATCGTCGTGACATATTTGTAAGCGTCAATGCTTGATGTAGTTCCACGTTTTTTGGTGAGCCTCAAGTGAGGTGTAGATTGGGGTATCACAGGGTGTACTTGTAAGTTTTGTTGTATCTCAGCCCCCCCCCCAATAGTTTACATATTACAGTCCCTCTGTTACAGTGGCGATTACTTTACAGTTTAGTTACTAAACGACCTCGAACTTGCACACTGGTGTGCGTGTTTGAATATTGCATGTGTGTGAGTACGCGCGCGCGTGCATGCGTGCCAGCCTGCGTGCGTGCGTGTGTACGAGCGTGCGTGTGTGCGTGCGTCCGCGTGTGTCCGCGTGCGTGCGTGTTTGGGCGAGTGTGAAATTTGTCTCCCCATAATTCCACGACGACGGCAGCTAACAACTTGGAACATCTTATGTATGCCCCAAATATATGCATGGTTCTGAATTTGCAAACCGTGAATTTAATTTGTTTTTGATATCATAGTAAATATAATACCTTCTTCAACAAATGTGTCGCTGGAAGTAACCAGAAATTGTGAATAGTGTTCACGTTATGGCACTTTCCATTTGAATACCATATCACCGAAACCAGGTCTAAATCTGAAAAAAATCAGTAGCGCCATACAGCAGATTTTGTAGAAAGGAAGAACAGTAGCTGAGTTAGCCTCGAATACCTAGATTATGTAATAAGGCGGCACTGTGTTCCACGTATCATCTTCTTGCCGGCAGACTTCAATATGTCGAACGGAGTCGATTGCAACAAGCGAGACTATTGTTGTAGCTTGCCACCTTGCTGGAAGTGTTAGTTCGGGTGGTTGCACAAAGATGGCCTCATCCTAGTCGACTCCGCGATGGTACCGTTTGAACAGATGGCCTTATCAAGGACAATTGGGAATCAATGAGTAGACTACACATGGGAATTCGGCGAAATCAGATAGCACAAATATACACACTCACAAAACTTTGATATTATTCACCCCATGCAAAGCCTGGCACTGTGGCTAGTGAGTAATAAATGTGGACTCGTCATTCATTGCGTCTAGCAAGGACGCAGGTACCTTGTTATGTAGCTTCTTCAGCATAATTTTGTCGACGCTAGTCACTGCGGCACTCACCGCCAAAGACATTGACGGTGAACACTGCATGTACAGTTCACTCCAGATAACTCGAATTCGCATAAGTGTGTTTTTGTCTAGTTGACCCTTTTTCCTTGTGAGGTTGGAATTATCCAGAGTGTATTACATGTGTTTGTTGTAACATGGTGTCAATTGCTGTGTTGATGGTCGCTGCCAAACGGACGTTATCGTAGTCACACGTTGATGTTTCTTGCTACATACAAATGAGTGTTCATTGTGACATGTAGATTTTCTGTGTGACATGTTTTTGTTCATTGTGACGTGTAGGTGTTCCAGCGAAGACAGGACGGCTCCGTCGACTTCTACCGTGAATGGGCCGACTACAAGGAGGGATTCGGCGACGTGGCCGGAGAATACTGGCTTGGTGGGTCAAATATTACTGGTAATTTAATTCATACATCTAATCAATCCCGAAATGTCTTAATGTCAAGCGGGTTGGATTTATCAAAATGAAATACACCTACATAACACATGCATATTACAACAGTATTGTTATTATTTAATAACACTTTCTTTATACAAACAAATATAAATGTAACGTCATATCTTTCAGGTAGTATTTAGTTTGACATGATTTAGATTAGTGTTTGTTGTGTACGTTTGACGATACTTTCAATAGCAGTAAATTATTATTTTTGTGTTTTATTTCTTTCGTTTTACCTGGTGATACTTTATTACAGCGGTTATATATGTTGTACACGTGATGAGGTGTGCACCATTAAACTATATATTTCAGGCAACGATTACCTTAATGATATAACATCGCAAGCAAGATATTCGCTACGAATAGATATGGAAGACTTTGACAGTGAAAGCAGATATGCAGTATACACCAAGTTCGCTGTTGCCCCGGAAGGAGACAAGTACAAACTCGTACTCGGGGCTTACAGCGGCACGGCAGGTAAATGGAATATGTATTTATATGCATGCGTATACGTTGTACAAGAACAAAATATTACACAAGTACGTTTGTATTTTGACTGTTCAGTCTGAAAAATTCTTGCGTCAGTGTAGCTGTACTTCTGATTGCGTTACAAATCACAGCGGAAATGTATAATTAGATCGCTACATCCTTCATTCATAATGGAATAGTCAAATTAAGAACATATGTCATACATTCTCATTCTCTTCTGAAGCTGGATATAAATGTGTTTGTTTAAATGCAAGGAGTATAGTAAACAAAAGAAATGAACTAAACATTATGGTAGAGGATATTGACCCTCATATAATAGGTATAACCGAATCCTGGACCACCACCGATATATCAGATGCTGAATTAGATGCTGAATTGGGACTGACAGGATATGTAATGTTTAGAAAAGATAGAATAGGAAGAAAGGGAGGTGGAGTTATTTTATATATTAAAGAATCTATTCAGGCTTATGAAATAAAATTAGAAAGAGAAGCAGATTGCGAAGAAGCTGTTTGGTGTAACATAGTTACAGGAAACTCAACGTTGACGGTTGGGTTGGTTTATCGAAGTCCAAACATAAGCATAGAAGAGAATGAAAAAATACAAAACGCTATAAGGGAAGTAAGCAAACGGGACTGTATTATTATGGGGGATTTTAACCATGGGCATATACAATGGAAATCTCTACAGAGTATGGGGAGAGAGGACCACAAGTTTTTAGTTTTAGTTCAAGATACATTCCTTTCTCAACATGTGCTAGAACCAACCATGGGTGAGAATGTGTTAGACATAGTTTTGTCCTCACAGAATGAATTAGTTGACAATGTCAAGATATGTGAGCCACTGGGGAGTAGCGATCACAACCAGATACATTTTACCATCAAAGTAAAATCAGAAAGAAATAGCAAAAAGCAGTATAGGAGAAATGTCCACAAAGGAAGGTATAAGGACATGAGGAAATATTTAGCAAAGATAGACTGGAATAAGACACTGAAAAATAAGACGGCAACAGAATGCTGGAATATATTAAAGAGTGAAATTAAGTGCATAATCGATAAATTTGTACCCTTCAAAAACCAAGGAAAACGGTCCAAAAAGAAACACTTATCGAAAGAAGCCATTAGAAAAATTAAGTATAAACAAATGATGTGGAAGTCATATAGATGTACTGGAAATGATGAAGACTACAACAATTATAAAGAAGCACTTAACCAAGCTACTGCTGAAATTAGAAATTCAAAGAGAAGCTATGAACAACAATTAGCTAGTAATATAAAACATGACAGCAAGAGTTTTTATGCGTATGTTCGAAGCAAACAGAAAGTTCAAGATAAGGTCGGTCCTCTAGAAGATAGTGCTGGAAATATGATATCAGAGGGATTCATAATGGCAGAAGACCTGAATGAGTACTTTAGTTCAGTGTTTACCAGGGAAGATATTAGTTCACTGCCAATACCAGAGGCTAAGTTCAAGGGGGCAGATTCAGACTATTTAGGACAATTAATTGTAACCCCGGAAATGGTAGCTAAGAAAATAAGGGCTATGAAGGAAAATAAATCACCTGGAGTGGATGGTATTCCAACCAAACTACTATTGGAAATTGTAGAACAAATTAGCATACCACTTGCAACAGTTTTCAACTTGTCATTAGAAGAGGGAGTGGTTCCTTTAGAATGGAAAGAAGCAAACATTATACCGTTATTCAAAAAAGGTTCGAGAAACAAGTCAGAGAACTATAGACCAGTGAGTTTAACATCAGTGATTTGTAAATTATTAGAAAGACTAATTAAAGATCACATGGTGGATTTTCTTGTTAAACAAAACTTGATAAACCCATCTCAACATGGTTTTTTTTAAAGCGAGGTCATGCTTAACAAATATGTTATGTTTTTTGGAAGACATCACTAAGTGGGTAGATGAGGGAACACCAGTAGATATCGTCTACTTAGATTTTCAAAAAGCTTTTGACAAAGTACCACATCAAAGATTACTGCTTAAACTAAAGGCCCGTGGCATAGGAAATGGTATAATAAACTGGATAGAACAATGGCTGATTGACAGAAGACAACGTGTAGTAGTTGATGGGGAGGCTTCAAACTGGAAATCGGTATTGAGTGGGGTACCACAGGGATCAGTATTAGGTCCTATATTATTCTTAATATACATCAACGATTTGGATGATGAAATAACAAGCAAGGTGTTGAAATTTGCGGATGATACAAAAGTGTTTAGAAGGATTAAAAGTGATGGAGATAGACAGCATTTACAAGATGATCTTGACAGGTTGATGAAATGGTCTGAAAAATGGCAAATGATGTTCAATTTTGGGAAATGTAAATGCCTCCACATAGGACATGGGAACAAGAGGTAGAATATACAATGGGGGGTACTGTACTAAGTACTACTGTAAAAGAAAAGGACTTAGGGTTAACCGTTAGTGCTGATATGAAGATTTCAGAGCAGTGCGGAATTGCAGCTTCAAAGGGAAATCAAATCCTTGGATTAATTAGGCGAAACATAACGTATAAGGAAAAAGAGCTAATAATACCGCTGTACAAAACAATAGTTAGGCCTCATTTAGAATATTGTATTCAAGCGTGGAGGCCATATCGCAGGAAGGACATAGATATGCTAGAAAGAGTGCAGAGGAGAGCAACTAAAATGATACCAAATCTGAGGGATCTTAGTTATGAAATACGCCTAAAAAAATGCGGTTTAACAACACTAGAGACCAGGAGATTGAGAGGAGATCAGATAGAAGTGTTTAAAATATTGAAGGGTTATGAAAATATTGATAGAAATATGTTTTTCTCAGTTAAGAAAGATAGAAGGACTAGAGGACATGATCTTGCATTAGCAAAGGAGCAGAGTAGATTGGATATAAGAAAGTTTTCATTTTCACAAAGGACTGTAAATGAATGGAACAGATTACCTGCTGATTGTGTGGGTGCTAGTAGCGTGAATATGTTTAAAAATAAAATCGACACATACCTCAGACAGGCGGGATACACATAGATAAAAAGGTCGGACTCTCGAAAAGCCAAGGGCTTCCTTGTCCACCTGCTACCTAGAGTTAATTCTCTGGGTGGCAATCTTGTTAAATCTTGTTAAAGTAGGGCTGTGTCTCAATTGTGGCCAACGAATAATGAATTGGAACTGTCATACCTACAGCAAACCCATTAGTAACACCAAAATGTTTATCTATCAGAGCACCCGACGTGTCAACATAATTTCCCTTGTTTGATTGTATCGATCAAACCGAAGACCTACGAAAACCATGACTGAGTTGTTGGTAGTGTTCTTGTCTTTGGTGCATTGCAAAAATAATGATAACAGAGTCTAGTTTCATTCACAGCTTACATCTATACATACGTCTATAGGGAGGAGCTATTTATTAATAAACCCATAGGACTCTGTAGATTTATGCGGGATGGTGTTTTCAGTCAAGGGATTGTTTATTATGATGTAAACCTAAAACATGAATTTTAAAGTGAATTGAATTGTATGTGTGTGTGTGTTTGTATGTGTGTGTGTGTGTGTGTGTGTGTGTGCGTGTGTGCGTGTGTGTGTGTGTGTGTGTGTGTGTATACTATGTAACGATAAATATTTTCAAAATCCAACAACGTCTATATAGTATGTTACTGTGAATGTTTCTCTTTAATTTATGACACAATTCATGCTGCAGGGGATTCGCTGTCGGCCCATGCAGGCTATTCATTCAGCACGAAGGACAGGGACAATGATATGTACGGTGGACAGTGTGCTCAAAATCACAAAGGAGGCTGGTGGTATTACTTATGTCATTCTTCCAACTTGAACGGCCTCTACCTCGGAGGCCCTCACGCTTCATACGCTGACAGCATCGAGTGGTCTAATTGGCATGGCCAGCGTTACTCGCTCAAGAAAGTGGAAATGAAAATAAGACCTTAGCTGAAGTCAGTCGTATATGGAGAAAAGTACGAACCGAGAATCATGACAATGTGAAGCTTTCTGATTTCAACGATACCTTTACCCGAACAATTAATGGTTCTATTGTTTATATCTAAACAGAACAGTCAGACCGACTAATCAAGGTCTCAACATATTTCGATATTTTAGCAGATATGTCTTGGTTCTTGCGTTAAATGTGTGTGTGTGTGTGTGTGTGTGTGAGTGTGTGTGTGTGTTTGTGTGTGTGTGAGTGTGAGTGTGTGTCTGTGAGTGTGTGTGTGTGTGTGTGTGACACCTTATGTATGTGTTAGTGTGCGGGATAATAATGTCTTCCTTAGCGCCAATATCCTCGGAAAACCTGAGCCTTGTGGCGCAACAAGGTAAATTAATGGCGCAACAAATTCAACGGATTAATGCATAGTTTCGTGTTTCCTCCAACTTGTTGCATCACTTGGGTAGCATGTGTTTTGAGTCTCTTGTTGTTGACATTCTCGTCCGACTTCGTTCCTTGCTTGACCTGAGTCTCGTGTTCAATCGGTACCCATATACATTGGAGCACTGTTTTACCATAGGTCTTTATGATATTTTCTCCTGAGACTTTGTTGTAAACCACTTACGTATTATTGTTGATTATAGTCGCAGAATGTAAGTTTGTAGTAGCTCTATATAGGTTCATACCCCGAAAAAATGTCATGTTTCCTTCTAAATAAACAACACAACATCGAAGGTGCTTTCGTTTCCAAATCATTGGCTTTGTGGAATGTTACAAATAATACAGTGTTCCCATGTGTGCTGGCGATAGCATTTGAAAAGGGAATAACATCGCCGTTTGGATGGCTTAAAATGTCTGCGAACTTGATTACATCCATCAATGTAGCAACAAAGCAAGACCAGCAATTGTCATTATATTGCAATGTTTTTATATTAAACCCATTGCCGCTGACCATGTGATTTGTGATGTTGCCTGTTACGGTAGCGCATGCAGCAAATAACAGGTTCATGATCAATCAAATACGATTCCACATTGCCGCCTTCTGGATAATGATTGACCACTCAATTTGTCGACTAAAAAAAACGAACTCTTTTTAAAGCATCGCCAGTTGGTAGATCAGAGGTCAATGGTACAAGGAAGCGAATGAACATAGAAAGAGAATAGTGGACATCGTCACCTTGGAGGAAATAAATACACAATGTGTCTAAGACAATTAGATCTCGACACCTGGGAAGAGATACATACACAATGCCTCCAAGACTAGTGGACCTCGACACCTGAGAGGAAATACATACACAATGCCTCTAAGACTAGTGGATCTCGACACCTGGGAGGAAATACATACACAATGCCTCTAAGACTAGTAGACCTCGACACCTGGGAAGAGATACATACACAATGCCTCTAAGACTAGTGGACATCGTCACCTTGGAGGAAATACATACACAATGCGTCTAAGACGAGGAGATCTCGACACCTGGGAAGAGATACATACACAATGCCTCCAAGACTACTGGACCTCGACACCTGAGAGGAAATACATACACAATGCCTCTAAGACTAGTGGATCTCGACACCTGGGAGGAAATACATACACAATGCGTCTAAGACTAGGAGATCTCGACACATGGGAAGAGATACATACACAATGCCTCCAAGACTAGTGGACCTCGACACCTTGGAGGAAATACATACACAATGCCTCTAAGACTAGTGGATCTCGACACCTGGGAGGAAATACATACACAATGCGTCTAAGACTAGGAGATCTCGACACATGGGAAGAGATACATACACAATGCCTCCAAGACTAGTGGACCTCGACACCTGAGAGGAAATACATACACAATGCCTCTAAGACTAGTGGATCTCGACACCTGGGAGGAAATACATACACAATGCGTCTAAGACTAGGAGATCTCGACACATGGGAAGAGATACATACACAATGCCTCCAAGACTAGTGGACCTCGACACCTGAGAGGAAATACATACACAATGCCTCTAAGACTAGTGGATCTCGACACCTGGGAGGAAATACATACACAATGCGTCTAAGACAAGGAGATCTCGACACCTGGGAAGAGATACATACACAATGCCTCCAAGACTAGTGGACCTCGACACCTGAGAGGAAATACATACACAATGCCTCTAAGACTAGTGGATCTCGACACCTGGGAGGAAATACATACACAATGCCTCTAAGACTAGTAGACCTCGACACCTGAGAGGAAATACATACACAATGCCTCTAAGACTAGTGGATCTCGACACCTGGGAAGAGATACATACACAATGCCTCCAAGACTAGTGGACCTCGACACCTGAGAGGAAATACATACACAATGCCTCCAAGACTAGTGGACCTCGACACCTGCGAGGAAATACACACACTATGCCTCTAAGACTAGTGGACATCGACACCTGGGAAGACATACATACACACGCCGCCAAGACTAGTGGACCTCGACACCTGGGAGGAGATACATACACACGCCTCCATGACTAGTGGACATCGACACCTGGGAGGAGATACATACACACGCCTCCAAGACTAGTGGACATCGACACCTGGGAGGTGATACATACACAATGCCTCCAAGACTAGTGGACATCGACACCTGGGGAGGAGATACATACACACGCCTCCAATACTAGTGGACATCGAAACCAGGGAAGAGATATATACACAATGCTTCCAAAACAAATGGACCTCGACACCTGTTAGGAGACACATACACAATGTCACAAAAACTAGTGGACATCGACACCTGGGAGGAGATAAATACACAATGCTTCCAAAACATGTGGACATCGACAGGTGATACATACACAATGCCTCCAAGACTAGTGGACATCGACACCTGGGAGGCGACACATACACAATGCCTCCAAGCTTAGTTGACATCGACACCCGGGAGGTGATACACACAAAATGCTTTCAAGTGTCTTGTACAAAACACATACACAAACATAAACAAAACACACCGACATATAAATACAACACATGTACAAACCCACACACGCACGTACTCACGCACGCATACTCACGACCCCGCAGAATAAGATTATCAGAATGCAGTGTACACAGAATAAGATGATCAGATTGATATCAAATGCTCCACCGAGGTTCCATGTTGTTGCTAATGAATTTAAGACAGTTGGAATACTCCTTGTTGAATATAGAGTAGAACAGTTATAATTGGGCTACATGTTTAATATTATTAATGGTAATGCACCAGCATATTTAAGAGCCAATGTTGAAATGGTTCATCACAGGTACCCCACAAGAGCCAGTGAATTGGCATATGTTATTCCGAGAGTAAAGGGTTCTGGACAAACTTCTGGAACAACTTGCCAATCGAAACAAAACAATGTCGATCTAAAATTAGTTTTAGAAAAAAGGTGACGACCCTTTTATACACTAGATTGGTGGCTCATGAACACAATCTGTACGTTGCTTCTTAACATTATTAATGCATAATATTTATTGATTTATTACTTTTTAATTTTGCAATTTTTAGATATATAATTTAAAAAAAATCGTACTCTTTATCTATTTATTTTTCATTTTTGTATACTATAATTATTTGTTCATTATTTTTTAGGACAACATTGGAAATAAGTATACCATGTGTACTTTTATGTGGTATCCTCAGTATTAATATTATATATATATATATATATGTCATATTTCTTCTAATTATGCTATGCATCAAATTATGCATGTATACAATTTTAGTGAATGAACCCATTCACACTCACACACAACGTCGCCTGCTCAGACAGCTTTCGCCCGGCTACATTCCTAATCTTTCTTAGCAAGACGGACTTCAACAAAATGGTCTCTGTTTACTGGATTGTGATATAATACATCCCCACAAAATACTTCACAATGTGACGCTGCTCTCCATGATATATAAAAGCATATTATTGTCGTTACCGCTCCCGACGGATTGCCATGTTCGCCAGACACATTCAACCATGCTACAATTATTGAGGAAAATCTTATGAATGTCATCATTTTAATAATGTCCATATATTATTTTCGAGAAATAATCTCTGATCTAGATGCGTGTTAATTAACAGATTGACGCATATATCGTAATAATTAATTGTTATCAAATACTTTATGTATTTCAAGAAATAGCATTGTAGAAAACCTATAAAATCGTATTTAGATAACATGTTCAAAGGTTGTACTTCATTCATTGCGTTACAACTGAATCCTTGTAGGTATGCCATGGCAATGAGGAGATAGACACGCCGGGTGTGAAGTGGTGTTGATTGTGGCGATGTATTGAAGGATATGTATCAATGACGTCACTACTAAGTAGGGATTAGTTTAGTAGAGCTATACCAAATCAAGCACAATAAGGACAAATTAGTGGTTATATCTTGGAGTGGTTTCTTGGAAGTGCTGAGATCAGCATGTAGGCAGTATTGGGATAAACAAACTGCTTTACCATATGACTAGCAAATTTATACATTTGTGCTGCGAACCTTAATTTTGTAGTCCGCGTATTTAACGTCAAACGTTCGGGCATTGAATGTAATGTACTTTTATGGGACATTTCAATTTGACTACAAAATATGCCGGTCTGGAGGATGGACACCTTGCATAATATGGTGACCAGGGCCAGAACTTGCCGGTCTGGAGGATGGACACCTTGCATGAGATGGTGACCAGGGCCAGAACTTGCCGGTCTGGAGGATGGACACCTTGCATGAGATGGTGACCAGGGCCAGAACTTGCCAGTCTGGAGGATGGACACCTTGCATAATATGGTGACCAGGGCCAGAACTTGTCAGTCTTGAGCGTCGGGTTTTGGAGATGGTGAAAAGGGGTGAAGTGATGATAATGCTGGAGGGATACCATAATGTCAACAACGACTTTATCCATTGATGATACAACTAGTAGATTTAAACAAAACGAACAATGCATCAGAGCTAAATACAGCAGCTGACTCAGTACGGGAGTTTAATTTCACTAGCAGGTTCGGGTAAATAAAAAGTAGTCGTCACAGTAAATCAAAAAAGATGATCGATGATTTATTTCTACACGAACAGTTACTTGTCGGGGAAGTGTTTTTCTATTTCTAGTTATCGTATACATACTGTTAGTTCAGTGGATAGTCCCATAATTTTAATAAGTCTTTTGGTCAAACCTTGTGTATCTTCTTTGGTTTTGAAACGAGTGTAGGCTCTGACAAACATATATTTATTAGTTTTGATTGTTTCATTGAATGAATGTGTGGTAGTCTTTTATCTGCATTATTACAAGTACATTACCATATTATATGAGGCCTCCAACTCCAACACAGGTTAATAAGTATTCCTCAGAATAGCGCGGTCTCATAATGAGACCTGAACATACTCCGTCTACGGGAAAATCGCAAGAAGGTATTAACGCACAAAGTTGTGTTCACGGTGACCATTCATAACGTAGCCCCTCCAAAAATATATCAGGAGTAATCATGACTCTGATTGTAATATTACTAGCTGCTACATCTCACAAAAACAACCTGCCACCTCAAGCCTATAGTTATTGATGACATGTCTTTGTCATTATCAAGACCAACAGCATTAATAATTCCGTGTAACAGTTATACTAGTATTCTATATATTCATACACTCATACTACTACTATATTTACTATCAATAAGTGGGAACTTGGTATTTGTGTTCCTTACAATACACTTTGTAAGAGGTAAACCCTACATTTGAACCAACGTATTGTTGTGTTATGTTTTAGTTGATATTTTAATTGTATGTTACTATGTAAGGTATTTTATCTTGGTCGTGTTATCGTATTACAATTCACTGTACTTAATGGGTGTCAGATTTAAATTTTATTTGATGATCTAGGCTTCCTTGGATCATCAAAACCGTGTATAAACTGGTGTTTGACTCTGTATGTACGCTCGAAACAACTTAACTTCACGTTGTATTAATGTATTAATAATACTAATACTTGTACTTAAAGAAAACAATAATAATATTGCTAATACATTTTACAGAGCGCCAATATGACCTGTTTGGATATATATATATATATATATATATATATATATATATATATATATATTATTATTACATTATCAAGTAGTGTCATATATAAATATAGTGTTGCATTTATTACAAAACAATGATAATAAGCCCCACAGCGAGTGTCTCGCTTACACTGAAAGACGATCAGTCAACAAAGCGAAAGTGGAGTAACAGAGAAAAGACAAGCATTACCACGTTTAGCCCATACAAACGTCAACATCGATTGAGAACAACATCGTACGCAAATCCATCAACGAAGGATCCACTACTCAGCACGAATTTTTACTACACGGGGAATGAATAGAAGTCGTGAAGCTACGAAACAAGCGAGACAATTAGGAGCAGACACAATAATGCGCCAACTTTTTTTCGACAGAAAGGACGGCGAAGAAAGGATAACACATGTGAATTATGTTGTAATGCCATAGTCAAATAGGTGGAGAAGAACTATTAGAATGAAAAAATATCACCGTTATGACAAATCTTGCTTAAGGGGTCCATCTTGCACGTCGTTCCCTGCAATGTTCGCACGTGTAGTAGTGATACAATCTGCAAAGGGGAAGTCATCGCAGTTGGCTCTCTCAAATATGTACACGTGAACTTGTTTACATCCAACGATGGAGCTACAAACAAAGGACAGCAATTGTCGCCATTACAATATGTTGACCTTTGACTCGTTGCCGACAGGGGTAAAAAAGGGACAGGACTGTAGCATGACCCCCTTGTGGGGACACCATGGTAACTGGGCACCTTACGGCCCCAGGCTATTATGCTAGGGATGTAGGAGAAGGACGACTTTGATTCCAAAGCTTGGTAGAACCAGCTCATTAGCCTTGGCAGGCAGTGGGTGTAGGAGAAGGAAACTGTAACTTCAAAACCATAGACGCTGAGCCCGGGCGGCGGTAAATAACCTGGCCAACTCAGGCAGCCTGAGTGGAGTAGTGGGAACCCTGATAGAGGAAATTCCATATAAAAGCGGAAGTGTCAAATCCATTGCCCAACGGCAAGCACAATCTAGTCAGCCAGTGGCGCGGCGACGGAAACAACAGCTGACGAAAGAACGTGATGAGCACAATGACAAGAACCAGGGATGAAGCACCTGATACCGAAGGTGATTGCTGCAATGGGACACAGGTGACAGTTGCCACCATTCATGACCTAACCTCCTCAAAGTCTCATGAAAGGGATGTTACTGTTCACAATCCTAATGCGGCTACCAATATTCTCAGGCCCAATAGGGCAACAATCATCATCACATTTAACACAAAAACAATAAGATCAACAGTAGCAATACACGAGCTACAATGCCACGCTGTGAAGTACGGCAATGAAATAATGTGTCTCCAAGAGCACCGGATGGTACAAGAACTGGCAAACAATAACATTTTCTGTAACCAAAACTACAATGAGATCGGCTGTTGGTGGAATAGGAGTCCTACTTAGTCCAGCAACAATGAAATATTTGGAAAATATAGAGAAGATATATCCTAGAATCATCATCGCCTCATTTACTACCAATCCACTAGTAAACATTATCAGCTGCTACAGCCCTACCAATGAGAGCGACGAAAATGACATAAATCAGTTCTACAGAAATCTGTAAAGCCTAGTGGACAATATCCCCCAAAACAATGTTGCTATTTTAGGTGTTGATTTCAATGCAAAGCTGGGAAATAATGTGGTCAAATACTCCTACCACACTGATGCAAACAGAAATGGACACTGGCTCTTGGACATTATCCAGGAAAACACACTATTCCAAAAAGGCAAAAGAAATTATGGATTTTTCAGTACCCAAATGGTGGTAAAGCACAGATTCATCATATTCTTGTTCGGAGGAAGTGCATCGACAGTATCAGAGATACAACCTCATTGAGCCCTTAAAAACAGTTGGCTCAGACCACAGAATACTATCAACTGTCATTATGAATGTCGATTGGAGATCCATGAAGAATTATGAAAAGTTACAAAGAAAATTCACACTTGAACTCAAGAACAAATATGATTTTCTTTGCGAATATATAGTGGATCCTATTGAGAAATATAATTGCCTAGTGGAAGCAATTCATCAAGTGGATAAAGGATACTATCAAGAAAGAAGAAGATACTGAAAAAACTAATTCTGCTTGATGACCCAGATGTTTGTCAAGCTAGAACAAAATTAGTTAAGAACGTACCAAACTCAAAGCAAACTCTTGATTATGCATACAAGCAAGCAAAAGTGAAATACCACTCTACACTCCTCAGTGAATGTGAACTCTCACATAGTCAAGGTGACCCTCGACAAGGATGGACAGTTACTAATCGTGTAACAGGCAGGAAATTAGCACCTCAGGGTAGATTAAATGGGAAATCTCACGAAGAAAGAAAAAGTTAATAGAAAAAACACTTTGAGAACATTCTTGGCCAAACACCTTCAATAGCCAACACCGAACAAAACCATAGAGAGAGTGAATGAACATGATTTGGCTATTAGCCCTGACAATTTCCTTTTAATCGAATTGGAAGAAGTGCTCAAGAAACTCAAATGTGGAAAAACAGTTGGTCTAGATGGAATTCCACCGGAAGTCTGGAAGGTAGATGAATTCAAATCAACATTACTGGAATGTTGTAATTACGTTTTCAATAATCGTATAACGCCTGATGCGTTCTCAAAAAGTGGGAGAGTACGTATTCGAAAGAAAGGAAATCTCCCACTGACAACAAACTTTCGAGGTATCAGCTTGACATCAATAGCAGCTAAGATTCATAGTCGAATCTTACTAAACAGATGTAAACCTGCAACTGAACCTCTTCTAAGATGGAATCAAAATGGCTTTCGTAAAGGTCGATCAATAACTGGCCACATATGTGCTCTGCGCAAAATTGTTGTAGAAAGCAATATCAAAAAATGGTCTGTAGTACTGACATTGATAGATTTCAAAAAGACATTCGATTCGGTTCACCGTGGTCAATTGTTAAAAATCTTACGTGCCAACAGATTGCCAGAGAAGATTGATCGTTATTTCATTTGACGGAGAAACCGAGTTTTTTTACATTAAAATATGTGGTTTGTAGGGTGATCCATTAGCTCCATACACTTTATCATAATATTGGACTATGTCATGCGACAATCAACGAAATAATATAGTTTTAGCTTTACCATCAGAAAACTGTGAAGTAGGCGGTTTCTTGCATTTCCTGATGACAGAGTCGTGATAAGTGATAACATCAAGTCTGCACAGAGATTACTTAAAAAGTCGAGAACAACGCAGAAACTGTTGGACTGGCTATAAATGTGAATAAAACCAAGCTAATCAGCATCAACATAATGATCAATGTAAATTAATAACGACGACTAGTGGTGATGTGCTTGAGGAAGTAGACGATTTCCGATATCTAGGTTCCTGGATATTAAGTGCAAGTAAAGAAATTCACAAACGAATTGCCCTAGCCTGGCAAGCATGTAACAAGCTTGACCATGTATGGAAGGCAAACATAAGAAGAACCCTTACAGTTTCGATCTTCAGTGCCACCGTTGAAAGTATATTGTTGGACGGAGGAGTTACGTGGACCCTCACAGAACAACTAGACAAAAACTAGACGGACGTTACACAAGGATGTAAAGAAAGTGCCTAAATGTGCAGAGGAGCAATAGACTTACAAATGAAGAAATATATGGACATGTAGACAAGCTCACACACATAATTAGCAGGAAGCGCCTACAACTAGAGGGCCATTGCTGTCGTAATACTGAAGAACCATTCATGTCAACATTCATCATGTGGACACCCACTCATGGCAAGAAAATAAGAGGGAAACAGAAGAAAACATGCACAAAGCTGATCTGTTTAAACCATGATATTGAAGAAACAGACCTTCCATCCCTGATGAACGATTGATCCTTATGTAAAAGGTCCATCTATGCACCGATGATGATGATGATTTGACAAAATATGTACATGAATGCTCGCGATTGAACATACAGTACATGTGGGGTACAGTTGCATGAGTGTCACAATAGCAATATGGCAATTTAATAAGAAAAATATTAACAACTACATCTTAGTGTGTATAGTTTTCACAATAAACGACATTTGAGATTTGAATTTGATGTAGCAAACTTGCGAAAATATAGGGATATTTCATCTAGATAAGTAGTTGTAGATACATTTTAAGCAACACTTTTTGTTAAAAGTTGGCTAGAGGGAGTAATCTAGGGTAGTATAAAAGTAGCCTAATTGCGAGAGATAATTGGGGACAGCTATGTAATCGGAACGTTGTTTACAAAGTAGATCACTGGCGAAGTTAACGTAACCTGAACGACAATAGAATAGGGCTAGTTGAGAGAATCGATGTAGTTAGATGAGTAATTAAAACCTGAAATAACAAACTTATAAAGTGTATATAAGTACACAGAAAACAGTCTTTGAAAAGACTACTTTGAATCTAAGCCTAACCTGAATACATTGTCATCGTAAGACACGGTGTGTCATTGTGTGTTAACACATATAACTAACTATAACCGAAACAATCTGGTGTAAATTGTACACAGAAAAGTCTTTTTAAAGACTATATAAAATATATATTGAGTATAAATAAATTCTGACATGGCACCTAGCTAGCGGCAACTCAGGGCAAAACGACACTTACTTTACAACGACTTCCAGAGCTGGGTGGATTTTGCGTTGTCTGGCATGATCATGGGCATAGACCGTAGAAGACGGATTCACTTTTCGGTGTATGGGGTATTTGAGGGTGGGATATCTGATGAAGGAGGTGTGTAAGTTAGCGGACATAGTGAAGGAGAAGGAGGTGAGACTCAATATGGAAATAGATGGAGCAGAGAGGGACGACACGGAGAGAGTTGAGAATACTACGACACAGAAGGAGTAGAATTGTCACACGGACACGGAAGAAAGTAGACTGAGAGGAGGGAAGGTGACAGATGTGAAGGAACAAGAACATGAGAGGAAGACAGAGGAACGGAGGAAACGTGTTCGGCAGAGGAAACTAAAACGGGTCAGTGGGAATTGATCACTAGGTGGTCAGACTGTAGAGAACGAGGAGAGACGCGACAGCGATACAGGTGGTGGAGAGGTAGATACCACAGAGGCAGTTGGTAAGACTGTGAAACAGAAGACTGAGAAGAAGACAGATGGAAGAAGACAGAGAGTTCAACAAAATACACAAAACGTGATAGGCATGAAGGTGACAGGGGAGAAAGTGACAGTAGAGAAGGAGGTAGGAGGGGAAATGGAGGGGCCACCACCGATATATAAGATGCCGAATTAGGAGTGACAGGATATGTAATGTTTAGGAAAGATAGAATAGGAAGAAGGGGGGTGGAGTTATTTTATATATTAAAGAATCCATTCAGGCTGATCAAATAAATTAAAAAGAGAAGCAGATTGCGAAGAAGCTGTTTGGTGTAACATAGTTACAGGAAACTCAATGTTAACGGTTGAGATAGTTTATCGAAGTCTAAACATAAGCATAGAAGATAATGAAAAAAGTACAAAACGCTATAAGAGAAGTGAGCAAACGATACTGTATTATTATGTGGGATTTTATTCATGGGCATATAAAATGGAAATCTCAATTTATGGGTAGTGAGGACCAACATTTTTAAAAGTTTTAGAACAAGATGTTTTCCTTTCTCAACATGTCCTAGATCCAACCAGGGGTGAGAATGTGTTAGACATAGTTTTGTCTTCACACAATAAATTAGTTGACAATATCAATATATGTGAGCCACTAGGGAGTAGTGATCACAACCAGATACATTTTAATATTAAAGTAAAATCAGAAAGGAATAGTAAAAAGCAGTATCGGAGAAATTTCATTTCAAGACATGACAGCAAGAGGTTTTTACTCGTATGTTCCAAACAAACTGCGAAATTTCAGGATAAGGTCGATCCTCTAGATGGCTGTGCTAGTCATATAATATCAGTGGGATTCTTAATGGCAGAATACCTGAATGAGTATTTTAGTTCAGTGCTTATCAGGGACGATATTAGTTCACTGCCAGTGACAGAGGCTAAGTTCAAGGGGGCAGAATCAGACTATTTATGACAGTTAATTGTAAACCCGGAAATGGTGGCTAAGAAAATTAGGGCTATGAAGGATAATAAATCACCTGGAGTGGATGGGATTCCACCCAAACTACTATTGGAAATTGTAGAACAAATTAGCATACCGCTTGCAACAGTTTTCAACTTGTAATTAGAAGAGAGAGTGGTTCCTTTAGAGTGGAAAGTAGCAAACATTATACCGTTATTTTAAAAAAAAAGGTTCGAGAAACAAGTCAGAGAATTATAGACCAGTGAGTTTAACATCGGTGATTTGCAAATTATTAGAAAGACTAAGGATAGACGAGGGATCACCAGTAGGGTTTTTGAAAGATTAATGTACAATAGATTAATGAATTACATAATGAAACATAACATCTTGTCTAATTCCCAATTTGGATTTAGGAAAGGATATTCCACTGATATGGCTATTTCACTGCTAACTGACAAAATTAATAAGGCAATTGATACCAAAGAGCACGTAATTGGGTTATTTCTGGAATTAGCCAAAGCCTTTGATACCGTTAATCATAATATATTATTGAGAAAATTATCACATTATGGAACCAGAGGAAATATACTCCAATGGATTCGTAACTTTTTAAGTAACAGACAACAACGAGTAAAATTCTATGGAACAAAATCTTCCCTTAAAAACATAACATGTGGTGTTCCGCAGGGTTCAATTCTGGGACCTTTACTCTTTCTTATCTATATAAATGATTTATCTACTTTATCTGACACAACGTTTACCATTATGTTTGCTGATGACACGAGCATCTTTATACAAGGCAACAATATAGATGAAATGGAAAATGTTCTGAACTCTGAAATAAAAAAACTATCTTTATGGCTTAACATTAATAAACTTTCTTTGAATATACAGAAAATTCACACAGTGACCTTTAGTAATACGATCAGTATAAGAGAGAGGTGTAATAACATTTGCATAGACGGCATACAAATTAACACTGTACATGAGATAAAGTTTTTGGGTTTGCTTATAAATAATACATTGAATTGGAGCACACACATTAAATATATATCAAATAAAATTTCTAAGAATATTGGTATTATAAAAAAGGTGACAAACAAATTAGATAACAAATCATTGGTAAACCTGTATTACATGTTTATATACCCATATATTACTTATTGTAATGTCGTCTGGGGAAGGGCCCCGAATATATACCTTGCTAGAATTCATTTACTCCAAAAACGAGTTTTGCGTGTAATAAGTCATGTAGGATTTATTGATCATACGCAGCCTTTATTTACATCTTATCAAATAATGAATATTTATGACGTAAATAAATATTTATGCTCTATTCTAATGTACAAGCATAATAGGGGTATGTTGCCAGATATATATCATGATGTATTTGTCCTGCAAATATCCACACATAAATATAATACAAGGCAGGAAGTAACATATAAAATACCATACTGCAAGACTAATTGTAGACAACTGTCTTTGGCTTATGTTGGTCCTAAAATCTGGAATACATTTATTACAAATATCTATTTACAATATTGTACATCTCTTCATATGTTCAAACAAAGGACCAAGCGTCTAATTCTAGCAAACATATGCTAAATGCTGCTTTACTGTAATTTTGTCATGTTAAGATGTACCCGGTGTTCAGTGTTAGGTACTCGTATAATGTTGTCATGTTAAGATGTACCTGGTGTTCAGTGTTACGTTACTCGTATAATGGTGTCATATTAAGATGTACCTGGTGTTCAGTCTTACGGTACTCGTATAATGTTGTCATGTTAAGATGTACCCGGTGTTCAGTGTTAGGTACTCGTATAATGTTGTCATGTTAAGATGTACCTGTTGTTCAGTGTTACGGTACTCGTATAATTTTGTCATGTTAAGATGTACCTGGTGTTCAGTCTTACGGTACTCGTATAATGCATTATTATTATTATTTTTTACACGAATCATAGTTTTCATTGCAAATATGACATGAATAAGGAACACAAGCAATATGTTGCTTCGTTCCATTTGTTACGTAATGTATACATGTTTCATATTACTGCTACATCTGTGCTATACTTAACATTATGTATCAATAAAGATTATTATTATTATTATTATATCATCTACTTAGATTTTCAAAACGGTTTCGACAACGTGCCACATCAATGAATACTGCGTAAACTAAAGGCCCATGGCAGAGGAAAAGGTATAATTAACTGGATAGAAAAATGGCTGATTGACAGAAGACAATGGGAAATTGTTGATGGGGAGGCTTCAAACTGGAAATCAGTTTTGAGTGGAGTTCCACGGGGATCAAGACTGGGACCTAGATTATTCTTAATATATATAAACGATTTGGACGATGATATAACATGCAAGGTGTTGACATTTGTGGATGCTACACAAGTGTTTAGTAGGATTAAAAGTGATGGAGATAGACAAAATTTACAAGATGATCTTGACAGGTTGATCAAATAGTCTGAAAAGTGGCAAATCTTGTTCAATTTTGGGAAATGGAAATGCCTCCACACAGGACATGGGAACGAAGATGTGGAATATACAATGGGGGGAACTGTACTAAGTACTACTGTAAAAGAAAAGGACTTAGAGTTAACCATTAGTGCTGATATGAAGGTTTCAGAGCAATGCGGAATTGCAGCTTCAAAGGGAAATCAAATCCTTGGATTAATTAGGCGAAATATAGCTTATAAGGAAAACGAACTAATAATATCGCTGCACAAAACAGTAGTTAGGCCTAATTTATGATATTGTATTGAAGCGTGGAGGCCATACCGCAAGAAGGACATAGATATGCTAGAAATATTACAGAGAAGAGCGACTAAAATGATACCAAAACTGAGGGATCTTCATTATGAAAAACGCCTAAGAGAATGTGGTTTAACAACACAAGAGACCAGGAGATTGAGAGGAGATCAGATAGAAGTGTTTAAAATATTGAATGTGTTTTGAAAATATTTTTGTCAGCTAAGAAATATGGAAAATCTAGAGCACATGAAGTTACATTAGTAAAGGAGCAGCGTAGATTAGATATAAGAAAGTTCTCATTTTCACAAAGGACTCTAAATGAGTGGAACTGATTATCTAATGATTGTGAGGGTGCTAGTAGTGTGAATATGTTTAACAATAAAATCGACATATACCTCAGAAGTATACATGTAAACAAAATGGTTGGAATTTCGATAAACCAAAGGACTTCCTTGTCAACCTGCCATCTAGAGTTAATTCTGTGAGTGGCAATCTTGTTAAATCTGGTTAAATACGACCACGGGTAATGCCTATATGTGCAAAATAGCAACATTCTAAATTAGTTAAACTAAGACGTTACAATCTTCTTCTTCTTGATTTTCGAAGTATAGACTGGGCCCTTACGGTCCGTTAAAACTCCAACGAAGCTTATACGCTTTGGTGGGCGGCATATAAGATAGTTGAAATGTTAAAAAGGTGTTGTATAGAGCACTGGAAGGTTTTAAAACTATGTACGATATACTTGGATGTCTCATCAAGAAGCTATTTGGTGGCAGATGTAGAGGCCACCAAGGCCAGCATTGAAAGCCTCTGGGCAGGTTGTGGCTAATAGGTTTGTGAGGAGCCTATTCCACTCTATGGGTGTTGCACTGTCGTATTGTGTATGTTTGGTATATACAATCACGACGGTCGTGAATGAAACAATGAATGAAAGTTCGTGAACAAAATATGACCACGTGTAATGTCCATATTTGACACTATTGCAACATATCAAAATGATTTGCCTAACACTTTACTGTGGTGTCTTAACACATATGTTTTGGAATAAAAAAGACATATGCTATTTTGCAGGATGAGGTAGAGTTTTTTGCCGGGAAATCAATATATGCACAGAAACATATGTGCAAAACATCTTCAAATGATCAAAAGTTATAACTACTGGGGTCACAGTTGCAACATACTAGTTTTATTTGACGAAAGCTTTACACTGCTGCCTTAATGTGTATTGTGGGGACAAGAAGTCACTCGGTACTATACAGGGTGGGATAAGGTTTAGCGTACGCTTTTACCTAAATAAAGGTCCAAAATTATTTAATCTAAACATGAGCAATATATCGAATGGTGCCACACAACAAAAACATTTAATTTGGCTAAAGGTTTTGTGTCATTGCAGGATGTGTGTACGGTTTGACAAAAATAAAGGCAAGGCCGATACCTGTAAAAAGGCAACATCGGGTCTTGGTAAGGTAATATATAAAGGAAGGCAATTTAACCAGCTAATTGGTGTCACAATAGCACAACACATTCTAATGCTGTTATATTGTAACATCGTTATCCTGATGGGTGTTTCTTGGACAAAATAGGCACTCGTGACCTTGCAAGATGGTGTATTTTTTTGGCCAGAAAATCAACCCATACAACCCTAAAAAGATGTCAATATGACCAGAAATAACGCAAACAGGTGAGTGTCCAGAGAGGGTAGTCTAGGGGGGGGGGGGGGGCACTAAAACCTCCACTGGTGGCCGAACCAAATTATGTACAATTTTGTTTAACTACAGCATCCGATGTCTCGGCTTGACTGGTGACAACTGAAGACGGGAGCAGGGGAATGAATGCTGTTGAACATTTTTTTTAATGCCGCGTCGCCATCATTTCAGCTTATCATAACCTAATCGGGTGCACATTTCAAAGGTTCTGGGGGTACGGTCACGTGGGCCCATTCAAAAAGGTCTACAAGCATGACAATTCCAAAGGTCTAGGGGGCACGTGCCCCCCATCCACAGACACGCCTACGGCATATCTATGTCAGAATGTTTGAATGTATAACAAAAACATGTTCACTCTCTAGTAGGAGGAGTATTTGGCCAAAAAGTTGATCTTTGTTCAAGATCATTAAAGGTCAATAAAACAAATTGCAACATTTATTTTGGTTTTATTGCTAAGACATTGATAATGCATTTATATAGGTTGCCATGAACTAACATCCAATGCCTACGGGAAAACATTGGCCCTCCACTAACATGGTTTTTATACAAAGGGTGTAGAAGTCGAGCACCCGAATAGGAAGTTCACGGATCCAAAGTTCACTGCGAATTAATCACTCAGTGTAACGAAAAGTCTGCTGACATTTCGCATATAATTGTTTAACGGCGACCAGACAGTCAACTGTACTGTACAGCTATGTGTAATCATGTTTACCCAGTGTCTGTACTGGCGGTGGTTGTCGCCGCATATATGATACAGCAAGCACCAGTCGTGTCCCAGTGCACGCGAAGACACTTCGGTGAAGAAGTCAACGGCGACAGCGAAAGTTACGTGAGAGTATTGGCGGCGATGGTGTATCGCCTCCAGAACACAGTGGAGAATCTTCATCAACAGTTAAGTGTCTCAACGGAACAGCTGCAGCAACAGCTAAATGACTCGACGGAACAACAACAAAAACAACTGACGAAACTTACAGAGACTCAGGCGAAACAAGGAGAGTGTATGTATTGTTTAATCCCAACTACTGCTACTGTAGTAACACCACTGTACTTATTTATGCTGCCTACGGCAATACACTGTGTACAATAGAACATAATTGATCAATGGCACATTTAGCAGTATATGAAATACTTGGGTAAACCGGACACTTAAAGGG
This sequence comes from Escarpia spicata, assembly GCA_963995525.1. Taxonomy (NCBI): domain Eukaryota; kingdom Metazoa; phylum Annelida; class Polychaeta; order Sabellida; family Siboglinidae; genus Escarpia; species Escarpia spicata. The sequence continues at coordinate 72,966,366 of OZ023206.1, forward strand.
AGAAAACGCACCCTTTTTGTTTCATGCACATAAAAGAGTTAATATAAACTAATTATTTGCGTCTACGATAACAATTTACAACATCAATGGTTCATAACGATTGTGGTCTAAAAATAAAAGATTCTAAGGAAACATCCGATAAACTGACCGCACACATCTTGCTTGTAACGCGAGTACGCATTTAACTCTAAGATGATTGTCTTTGCATATTATGCGTTTTCCTTTACTACTTACGCAACCGCGTGACTCTACACATTTGACCTGTCCTTCACTTGATATGTTGCCTAGCCATGCAGCGAATACAACAATTAACTTCGTTTGCCAGTGTCACAAATAAAATAGTGCGCATGACCTCCGGCAAGCTTTGCCCCGGCAACAATGTTGATAAGTGTTATAAATAACATTATTATGTGCATTACATTACAAGGGCGGCGTGATATATGCTAAAGCAAACATCTCTGCTTACAGTTGTTGCTCTAATATTTTGCTACGTGTTTTTGCCATATAGAAAACAAATTGGGCTGGAATTTCAACAAAATGTTCGAACGTTCCACGTGATCGGCATCAATTGTTGATGCCTTGACGGACTTTTTGGTTATGTTTATGCCGGCGACAACTAAGGATGCATATAGGGTGCACTTTTTTGTACCTCAGCAGTACTCCAGTTGAACCCTATTTTCTAAGTGTTTACTACTACTATTACTTCTACTACTACTACTACTACGACTACTACTACTAAGACTACTTCCATCACCACCACCACCACTACTACTACTACTTCTACTACCACTAATACTATTACTACCACAACCACCACCACCACCACCACCACCACCACCACCACCACCACCACTACTACTACTACTACTACTACTTCTACTACCACTACTACTATTACTACCACAACCACCACCACCACCACCACCATCACTACCACCACTACTACTACTACTACTACTACTACTACTACTACTACTACTACTACTACTACTACTACTACTACTACTACTTCCATTACCACCACCACCACCACTGGTACTACTACTATCTCTACTACTGCTACTGCTACTACTACAGCTACTACTACTGCTTCTGCAACTGTTACTACTACTGCTACTACTGCTACTACAACGACTACAACTATTACTATTACTATTACTATTACTACTACTACTACTACTACGACTACTACTACTACGACTACTTCCATCACCACCACCACCACTACTACTACTACTTCTACTACCACTACTACTATTACTACCACAACCACCACCACCACCACCACCACCACCACCACCACCACCACCACTACTACTACTACTACTACTACTACTACTACTACTACTACTACTACTACTACTACTACTACTACTACTTCCATCACCACCACCACCACTGGTACTACTACTATCTCTACTACTGCTACTGCTACTACTACAGCTACTACTACTGCTTCTGCAACTGTTACTACTACTGCTACTACTGCTACTACAACGACTACAACTATTACTATTACTATTACTACTAATACTACTACTACTACTACTACTACTACTACTACTACTACTACTACTGTTAGCCTATGTTCGTTCCATGCCAGTATTCACTCATAGTTCATTTATAGTTCAAAGGTGGAACATGTTTTCATAACTAGTAATAAACAATAATGCACTCCACTCTCTCGAACTGGCACGTCACTGCGTCGCATGTTTGCGCGTCACGCGTCGGCCTTTGGCACGACACGCGTTAACACGTTGACGCGCCACGCTTTGGCACGTTGACGCGCCACGCATTGGTACGTTGGCATGTTGGCGAACTGAATACAGTTACCGCGTTGGGCACATCAGCGCACTGGCATGACGTGGTCGATTAGGTTGGCGTAAAAAACCTGAACTTCGAAAAATAAAAACGTATTTTTTATTTTCATTTGTAATGTTGGCTATACATTGCTTGAACTTGCAATCATCAATCGAATAAGTCTCTAATGCTTCTAAAATATAAGAGACATGTTTAGGTTATGTACATGAAAAGGTTCTATATTTGTATTAACTGTATTTATGAGAGCATTGATTATAATATTTATATTGCATATTTTGTAGGTCGGGACCATTAGGCAATGTCACGTTGTCTTAATTGTAGGTGAATCCCCACTAAATGATAGCAGGATTAACTAACGGGTAACTAAGTTTGGCCCCAACCCCGACAGTTAACGTTTATAAACGTGGTATTAAAGCAAATGCAGAGACGGTTGTGGGCCTACCTTAAACGATGTCACGCTATTTTGATCATTTTTAGATTCACCCTATCCCATTGTCATGCTTAACAATGAAGCTTACCGAATGATGCATGCAGCTCGAGTTGAAGCCGGTAGGTCGTCGGTTGTGGCAAGGTGGAGGCAGTCATCGACGGTACGTTTTAATAGTGCCAAAAACAAGGTGGAATTAGAACAACTCTGTAGTCGCTCCTGTGCTCGCTGAATGCGGCGAGGAAGCGCTTCGTAATGCACATTGAATAGGATGTTGCCAGGGTAGACGAACTGTAGATACTTCCCGCCTTAATACATTTAACGAAGATCATTACTCATGTGTTCAACATCTGATTTATAGCTAAATGAGTCTTTATTGGTTGATACGTTAATGCGTTAACTTTTTCGAGTCCTTATTGATTGCTAAGTTAGCGCGTTATCTTATTCGCGTTCTCATTGGTTGATCAGTTAACGCGTTAAGTTATTCGCGTTCTCATTGGTTGCTAAGTTAGCGCGTTAACTGCTTCGCGTTCTCATTGGTTGCGAAGTTAACGCGTTAACTTTCTTATTCAAATCGTTGATTTATAGATTTAATCAGTTACTATGGACATAGTGCATATTACATGTATGCTTTTTTGTCTGAAATAAAGATTGATTGATTGATTGATTGTTGAGTGTATCGCGTTTATGGCCCTATCGGCCTGCCATACATGTTGGCATGTTGGCCCGCTGAATACAGTTAGCGCGTTGGGCACATCAGCGCACTGGCATGAAGTAGTCGGTTAGGTTGGCGTAAAAAACTACTTGAATACTGTCAACAATGTTAACATTGACCTACGTTTTTGTCTTGATGTGCCTCCGAGCTTGGTTAGTGTGTTATTTGGTGCGTACGAACGCCAATCTTTTCGATCGACTATTATTCTTAAACGAATTCCCGTTAATTTCACCCAGTGTTGAAGCGACGTCTTCCTGCCCGCGACTGCTACGATCTACTGAGGGACGGCAACAACGTCAATGGCGTGTACCAGGTCTATCTGGCCAAGGCGATGAAGTATGTCCGCGTGTTCTGCGACATGGAGACGGACGGCGGCGGCTGGCTCGTACGTATTACGTACACTTGTTCATAATATGTCTACCTATACTGCGGCAGGTAGCACCACTCTGTGCAGCTATATTTACTGGCCACCATTTTGAAGTCATCTGCAGAAACGTAGTTTTATTTCTCATCTGGTCTCTGAATCTCTTTAGTGGCTTTTCTTTCTTCCTCTATCCTTTGAAATGTTGCTCCAGTGCATGACTATGTAGATTATTTAGTGTACACTGTCCCCAGGTATACTTCAGGGGGAGACCTAGAGTTTGCCCCCCAGTAAATCTGATTATTTTGTTTAATTTATATGATATAGCTAAGATAAGTTAGTAACAAGTTATCATATAGTTTAAATGTTGGCATATCATACGCTCGTAGTGACACATTTGTAAGGGTCAATGTGTAATGCAGTTGGACGTTTTTGATGAGCTTCAATTGAGGTGCAGGCGGGGGTTTCACAGGGTGTACATGTAGGCTTTTTGTTGGCGCCACTATGTTCCCCTTATCCTCTTCTTGCCGGCAGACTTCAAGATGTCGAACAGAGTCGATTCCAACAAACGAGACTATAGTTGTAGCGTGCCACCTTGTTGGAGGTGTTAATTTGGGTGGTTGCACAAAGGTGGCCTCATCCTAGTCGACTCTGCGATGATAGCCCTCGAACGGATGGTCTTATCAAGGGAAATAGGGAATCAAGGAGTAGACTACACATGCGAGTACGGCGAATTCAGACACCACAAATATACATACTCGAAACACTTTGATATTTGTCACCACATACAAAGCCTGGCACTGTGGATAGTAAGTAATAAATGTGGACACCCTTTACATCTAGGAAGAACGCAGGTACCTTGTTATGTAACATCTTCAGCATCATATTGTCAACGCTAGACATTGCGACACTCACCACCAAAGAAAAAGACGGTGAACACTGCGTGCACAGTTCACTCCACATAAATAAAACGTCTATAAAGTTGATAAAATAAAATGTGCTAGACAACCATGATTTAGAGCTATAATTCAATATACATTACATACAGTAATTACGGCATGATATCATAGATAATTGTCATGTGCGACGTTCCAGAGTGTATTGTATGTGTTTGTTGCAACATGGTGTCAGTTGCTGTGTTGATGGTCGCTGCCAAACGGACGTTATTGTTGTCACACGAAGGTGTTCCTTGCTATATACAAATGAGTGTTCATTGTCACGTGTAGATGTTCTGTGTGACATGTTTGTCTTCATTGTCACGTGTAGGTGTTCCAGCGAAGACAGGACGGCTCCGTCGACTTCTACCGTGACTGGGCCGACTACAAGGAGGGATTCGGCGACGTGACCGGCGAATTCTGGCTTGGTGGGTCAAACATTACTGGTAATTTAATTCTTACATCAAATCAAACCCGAGATGTACTAATGTCAAGCGGGTTTGGGGCTGGATTTCTCAAAATGTAATACTTCTAGATAACAAAACATATACTTATAATAACAAAACATATAATTTATACAAACAAATATAAATGTAACGTCATATCTTTCAGGTAGTACATACTGATATGATTTAGATTAGTACAATTTGTGTTGTTTGTTGTGAACGTTTGGCGATACATTCAATAGCAGCAAGTTGTTATTTTAGTGTTTTATTCGTGTTAAACGCGACGTTGTTTTTTATTACAGCTGTTATTTATGTTGTACACGTGACATGGTGTGCACTATTAAACTGTATATTTCAGGCAACGATTACCTTAATGATTTAACATTGCAAGCACGATATTCGCTACGAATAGACATGGAAGATTTTGAGAATGAAAACAGATATGCAGTGTACACGAATTTCACTGTTGCCCCGGAAGAAGACAAGTATAAACTCTTAATCGGGGCATACAGCGGCACGGCAGGTAAGGGAATATTCGTACGTAAGTGTAACTGTGCTTGTGAAACCGTTACAAATCCCAGCGTATATGCATAATTAGATCGCTATATCCTTCATTCATAATGGAAAAGTCAAATTAAGAAAGCATGTCATGAACTTTCAGGTGGACATCAATGTTCTAAAGTCGTTGGCTATGTATGTTACACAGTTACGTAGACAAAGGTCTCATTGGGGCTGTCTCTCAATTGTGGCCAACGGGTAATAAATTGGAACTCTCATACCTGCAGCCAACCCATTAGTAACAACAACAACATGTTTATCTATCAGAGCACCCGACGTGTCAAAATAATTTCCATTGTTCCACTGTATCGATCAAACCGAATACCTATGAAAACCATGACTGCGTTGTTGGTACTGTTCTTGTCTGTGGTGCTTTGCGAAGATAATGATAACGGCGTTTAGTTGTATTCACAGCTTTCAGCTTTGCACACGTCTATGGGGCGATGTTATTTATTAACAAACGTATAGGACTCTATAGATTTATACAGGATGGTGTTTTCAGTCAAGGTATTTGTTTGTTATGATGTAAACCTAAAACATGGATGTTAAAATGTTTTATGTTTGTATATATATGCATATATACACCTACACCCACACACTCACACACAATCACACACACACACACACACACACACACACACACACACACACACACACACACACACACACACACACACACACACACACACACACACACACACACACACACACACACACACACACACACACACACACACACACACACATGTATCGATAAATAGATTTACAAAATCCGATAACGTCTATATATTATGTTACTGTGAATGTGTTTCTCTTTGATTTATGACACAATTCATGCTGCAGAGGATGAGCTGTCGAACCATGCAGGCAAATCATTCAGCACGAAGGACCGATACAATGATGTGTACTATGGGCAATGTGCTATAGCGTACAAAGGAGGCTGGTGGTATGGCGGATGTCACTATTCCAACTTGAACGGCCTCTACCTCGGAGGCTCTTACGATACATCCGCTGACGGCATAGTGTGGTATAAGTGGCATGGCAATTATTACTCGCTCAAAAAAGTGGAAATGAAAATAAGACCTTAGCTGAAGTCAGTCGTGTAGGGAGAAAACTACGAACCGAGAATCATGACAGTGTTGTGCTTATTGAAACTGATACACTCCCCGAACAACCAGTGGCTCTATTGTATTATATCTAAACAGTACAGTCGGGCCGACTAACCAATGACTCAACATCTTTCGATAATTTAGTGGACATGTGTTGTTTCCTACGGATCTTCAGTTTAATTTGTAGTTCTCGTTCGCATGAACGTATGCGCGAGAAAATGTGAGATCACAGAACCAAAGACGTATTAAGAATTATACTAATAGGTATTACATATAGCTACAAGCCATTAACATACGTGGAACGACCGCATGCGCAATAAATGTGTCGATTTCACAATTTAAAACAAATTGTGTATGTCTGGTGTCGGTGTGACTGCGTGTTTTTGTTTCCGTGCGCGCGAGCGAGCGAACGAACGAGCATGTGTGTGTGTGTGTGTGTGTGTGTGTGTGTGTGTGTGTGTGTGTGTGAGTGTGTGTGTGTCAGTGTGTGTGTGTGTGACACTGTGTGTGTGTACGTGTGTGTGTGTGTGTGTGTGTGTGTGTGTGTGTGTGTGTGTGTGTGTGTGTGTGTGAGTGTGTGTGTGTGAGTGTGTGTGTGTGTGACACTGTGTGTGTACGTGTGTGTTAGTATGCGGGGTAATAATAATAATGGAATGACTTCATTAATTAGCGCCAATATCCTCGGAAAATCATAGCGTTGTGGCTCAACAAATTTATTCAGTGGCGCAACAAATCAAAAGGATTAATGCATAATTTCGTGTTTCCTCCAACTTGTTGCGTCTCTTGAGTTGCATGGGTTTTGAGTCGCTCGTTGTTGACAGCTGATCGGAGGAGCGTAGACAGCGTGTAGGACGATACGGAGAGAGAAGTGCTGATATATATGGAGGTGCGAGCCAATGAAGGCATTTGAAATTGAGAAGTAAGGTCTTGAAAATAATGCGACTCTTCACAGGAAGCCAGTGCAGCGCCAAGAGCATGGGCGTGACATGGTCTCGTTTCGACCGCATCGTTATGATACGAGCACATGCATTTTGAACACGTTGTAGTTTCTCAATTACTGTCGCTGGCAATCCATTAAGAAGACTATTGCAGCAGTCAATTCGCGAAATGACTAGCGCATGCACAAGTTGTTTTGTGTGTTCTTTGTCTAAGTATCGACGAATGCATCCAATGCTATGGAGGTGGTAATACTCATTTCTGCAAACTTATGTTACGCGTCGCTCAAGGGACATACTGGAATCAAAGGTCACCCCCCAAGTTTCTGGCGTGTGTTTTGGGTAACACGCGCACGTTTTCGATAGTTACGCCGTAAGGAAGAACATTTTTTTTCGTTTGCTGATTTCGGTTGGATGATGATGATAACTCAATGATGACAAGACTTATTTAGTTTTAGCATGTTGGTTTTCATTCATTGTCGGATACTGCCAACACAGAGTTATATTTTCGTGCTGGCAACGTCGGGTGAAATATTATCGCTGAGGCTAAATTCTTGGAAAAGTTGGATGTCATTGGCATATAGATGGTAAGCGGACATGCGGTGAGGCCATGCAGTAATAAATTCAAATAGTCCAATTTTGATGGACGAGGTCGTGGGTGGCTATCTGGGCCGTACTCACATCCTGTTATTTTCGGAACTTCCCGATGCTCCTGGCTGACATCTGCGTACAGGTGAAACTCAATGTCGTATCGGCGCACGATAACTCCCAGCGGTAGGGTGTAGACACAAAACAGTATAGGCCCCAGCACAGAGCCTTGAGGCATCCCAAAGTCTAGACGCTGACAGTTGGATGATGCCCGCTGGATGAGAACTGACTGCTTTCTGTTGGTTAGGTACAACCTGAACCACGAGAGGGCTGTCCCACAGATGCCCAGTCTAATATGCAATCTGGAGAGGAGCACTGAATGGTCCATTGTATTGAACGCTGCCGACATGTCGAGTAGCACTAGGAGAGCACATTTCTTGCTGTACATGGCGCGGAGCACATCGTTACTGATCCGGAGGAGCGTTATTTCAGTACAGTGGTGTTTCTTGTAGGCTGACTGGAGAATCTCGTGCAAGCCGTGTTCAGACATGTAGGTGTTGAGTTGACTTGTCATTGCACGTTCTATCAGTTTGGAGATGAATGATAGATTCGACATTGGTCGGAAGTTCTTCAGTAGCTCGGTTTAAAGATTGTTCTTTTTCAGCACAGGGGTCACCAAGGCCTCCTTCAAAGAGTCATATACAATCCCCGATGACATGGAACGGTTTACAATTTAAATCAGCAGCTGCAACAATTCATCGAGATTTTCTTTCAAAAGCCACGTCGGAAGTGGATCTACGCCGCATGATTTTGAAGGAGATTGTACGACCAATTTCCTAATCTGAGGCAGGAGTGAATTCTGACAAACTGCAGGTGATATTCTCATCAGGTGAAACCAGTTCATGAAAGTCCAGCTGGTGAACTCACACCTGTGACAAGTCATTACGTATCTTACAGCTGGTGATCTCACACCTGTGACAAGTCATTGCGTATCTTACAGCTGGTGAACTCACACCTGTGACAAGTCATTGCGTATCTTACAGCTGGTGAACTCACACCTGTGACAAGTCATTACGTATCTTACAGCTGGTGAACTCACACCTGTGACAAGTCATTACGTATCTTACAGCTGGTGAACTCACACCTGTGACAAGTCATTGCGTATCTTACAGCTGGTGAACTCACACCTGTGAAAAGTCATTGCGTATCTTACAGCTGGTGAACTCACACCTGTGACAAGTCATTGCGTATCTTACAGCTGGTGAACTCACACCTGTGACAAGTCATTGCGTATCTTACAGCTGGTGATCTCACACCTGTGACAAGTCGTTGCGTATCTTACAGCTGGTGAACTCACACCTATGACAAGTCATTGCGTATTTTACAGCTGGTGAACTCACACCTGTGACAAGTCATTGCGTATCTTACAGAAGAAGTTTGCTAATCTATCCGCCATTTCGACAGGAGTGTTATGACTGGGGAGGATGCTGGGAGTGTTGCGATGCATCAGCTGATCAATGACCTTGAAGACACATTTGGGATCGGATTGCGCGTCAATCAAGCGTTCAGTGAAGTACTGTTTCTTGGCGTTGTCTATCAGCCTGGCTAATTCACGCCGTGTATCCCTGTATATCTGCAGATGCACAACAAGTCCGGTTTCCTGATAGTTTATCTCTGCTTTCCTGCGAACCCTCTTGGCCTCCAGGATGTCTGCAGTATACCAAGCTGGTTGTGGTCGTATAACCACACTGCGTTGTTGGGCTGGAGCATGCGTGTCCAGGAGTGTTGCTAGGACACTGTGTACTGCTCAACAACTTCAACAAGCGGTAGGTCAGGTACAGATATCAAATGTAGCATTGACTTTTGTATGTCTTTCTTGAATGTGCAGGTGTCAATATGTCTGTATTTACTGTATGTGATCACCTTCTTCTTCATCTTAGTTTTATTCCCTGTTAGACAGAAGTGAACAGGAAAATGATCACATCTACAGCTATATATATATATATATCTATATGAGCAATATGAATATCATTATTATTGTTTTGCATATTTCCTTCCTGCCTAGCATTTACGGAAATCATAGATATTGTAAATGTGTGGTATTCAAGTAATTTGGGGCATTACAGACATTGCCAAAAATACAGCGAATTAAGTCAGTTATGACATAAAGGGGGTCAGTGTATTAGGGTAGATACATTCTGATATGTGTTAGCAATCAGAAAACGGATGTTGCAATTTTTCTGACTTTGAACAAAGGACAAATGTATGTTTCGTGTTAAATCCGCCTACTAGAGAGAAACAGTGATTATGTGAAGCATTCAATCATTGTAACACACAGAGGCATTGTTCCCGGTCTTTCTGAGATATTTAGCATCTCTAGTGGAGTGCATGGGTTGAATTTCTGGCCAAAACACTACGTCACCCTGGCAGGTCACGGTTGCCTATTTTGTCAAATAAACATCCATCAAAGTAACAGTATCCATGTAACCGCATTGCACAGTCTTGTTGCTACTGTGACACCACCTAACAGTACATTTGATCAGCTGAAACCATTTGGCACTTCTCGTTGAGTGCAGTTTTTAGATCTAACCAAAACCGTCCAACACCTTCTAATGTCACGAGTGTATTTTTGTTAAAGGTATGATAAGATCTAGTTCACGAAATGAACACCTGCATCCCCCGGAAAAACAAACACTAGTTAATGTGACCAAATGTACAGTCGGTGGAAGACACAATAGGGAACACTAATTTAAAATGCATATAAAGGATTACAATTCAGTTTTACTGAGTAATTATTTGAACAAAGTGGTGTGGTAGTATCACAGGTCTGTGTGATGTGTCTAGTTTCGTAATGGAGTGAGTAGTTTGTAGTGCATGCGCTCCACACTCTCACATTCAGCTGCGACCGCCAGCTAGCCCCCCCCCCCCACAGTGATGAAAAGAGAAAAGAGTTCGCAAGCCTCCCCTGCTGGTACATAGCCTCTCCAAAGACAAGACTCTAGCATTACCTCCGTGGGGGACATCTCCGGTAACTGGGCACCTTACGGCCCCAGGCTAATATGCTAGGGATCTAGGAAAAGGACAATTCTGATTCCAAACCTAGGTAGACCCAGCTCATTAGCCTTGGCAGGCAGTTGGTCTAAGAGAACGAAAACTCTGACTTCAAAACAATATACGCCGAGCCCAGGCGGCGGTAAATAACCTGGCCAACCCAGGCAGCCTGAGTGGAGTAGTGGGAACCCTAGTGGAGAAAATTCCATCTAAAGGCGGAAGAGTCAAATTCATTGTCCAGCGGCAACCACAACCCAGTCAGTCAGTGGCGCGACGACGGAAACAACAGCTAATAAAAGAACATGATGAGCACCAGGTATTAAGCCCTGAAACCGAAAGTGATTGCTGCAATGGGACACAGGTGACATTTGCCACCATTCGTGACGTAATCTCCTCATAGTCCCAGGAAAGGGATGTTACTGATGACAATCCTAAAGCGGCTACCAACATTCTCAGGCCCAAAACGGCAACAATCAACACAAGAACATTAAGATCAACATTAGCACTACACGAGCTACAATACCAGGCTATGAAGTACGGCATCAAAATTACGTGTCTATAAAAGCACCGGATGAACCATAAAGAAGAAATTAAATATCACATGTTAGAGGAAAACTGGCAATTAATAACACACGAACAGGTCAAAAAATACATCCAAATGACCAGCAGTAATATCAACCAATGACACAATGACGCTATTTAATTTAGCTAATGCTTTATACTGGTTTCTTAATTAGTATTTTGAGGACAAAATAGGCATTGACGCTTTTCGAGAGTGGGTGACGGTTTTGGCCAGAACATCAAAACTAGCACCCACAGTACAGCGCAAATAGCTTCATAAGACCACGGGTAATGAGTACAGTCAATAAAGCAATGTAGCTTCATATGATCACGGGTAATCCGTAATGTCAACATAGCAACATGCCAAATTAGTTAAACTAAAACGTCACAGTCATATATTATTGTCTATGTTTGGTACACACATACACAACGATCGAGAATTTACAGGGTGGAGGTACGAGTTTGCCAGGAAATCAACACGTTCACTTACTAAGACGTACTAAGTAGCTCAACATGAGTCGAAGTGACGTTTATTGGTGTCACATTACCAACATACCAGTTTAACTTGGCTACAGCTGTACAATGGTGTCTTAATATGTAAAGTGGGAACCAAATGTGGCACTCTCGATTTTGCAAGGCAGGAGCTTGTTTTAACCTGGAAATCGACGTATGCTCTGAGAGAATGCTGCGCAATGGCTCTATGTGACCACGTGTAATGTCCACATTTGATACTATTGCGACATATAAAAATGATTTCCCTAACACTTTATTGTTAGGAAATCAATATATGCACACAAACATATGAGCAAAACATCTTCAAATAATCAAAAGTAATATCTACTAGTATCGCATTTGCAAAATACTAGTTTATATGATGAAAGCTTTACACTGCTGCCTTAATATGTATTTTGGGGACAGAAAGCAATTATCGAAAGGTGCCACAACAACAGAACTATTTAATTTAGCTAAAGGCTCGGTGTCTCAATACGTATATTTTAAGGACAAACAGGCGACCACAACCTTTTTGAATGGTACTATGTTTTTGTCTGGACATCGATATTTGCACCCATAAAGAAGTACAAAATGGACCCAAATGACCAGAAGCAATGCCAGTGAGTTTCATAACAACGTAAACCTATTTAATTTCGACTAGAGGGTACAGTCGAAAGAGAGATGCCATTTGGCTCGGAATGTCCACGAGTACAGTGTCAATGGGTGTCACAATAGGAAACACTAAAAGTTTAAAACGTTTACATTGATATGCACTTTTTATGAAAACTGTACTTGTCCCTTTACAATATGTGTGTGTGGTTTGGCCAAACATAAAGTCCGAAACCGATACAAAATGCAACACAGTGTTGGAAAGGTAAACTATCAAGGAAGATAATTCAACCAATTAATTGGTGTTACAATAGCAACACAAAATTGTAATGCAGTTAGAGTGAAACAGCGTTATCCTGATGGCACTCGTGACCTTGAAGGGTGGCGTAGTGTTTTGGTCAGAAAATCAACTCATACATTGACAGAAAGATGTCAAATGTCTCAATATGACCAGAAATAAGGCATTCAAGTACGGGTCCAGAGAGGGTAGTCTAGGAGGGATAAAAACACTTCCACTGACGGCCGACCCAAATGGTGTACCGGATGTTTCGCTCCCGCTTGGCCATAACTTCCGTATGGCGAATAACTTCAAAGGGTGTAGAAATTGAGCACCCGAACAGGACGTTCACGGATCCGAAGTTCACTACGAATTAGTCACTCCGTCGAACGAAAAGTCTGCTGACATTTCGCACCTAGTTGTTTAACGGCGACCACACAGTCAACTATACTGCGCAGTTATGTGTGCGTATGTGTTTCCAGTCTCTATACCGGCGGTGATTGTCGCCGCATATATGATACAGCAAGCACCAGTCGTGTCCCAGTGCACCCGAAGACACTGCGGCGAAGACGGCGACGGCGACGGCGACGGCGACAGTTACGTGAGCGTATTGGCTGCGATGGTGCGTCGCCTCCTGCACACAGTGGAGCATCTAATAATGTTGAGACCTGTAGGTGTTGAGTCGCATAATGTCTCATAATGTTTCAATGGAACAGCTGCGGCAACAGCAAAGTATATCAACGGAAAGGTTGCAGCAACAGCTAAATGACACAACAACAAAAACAACTGACGAAACTTACATAGGGACACTGGCGAAACAAGGAGAGTGTATGTGTTGTTTAATTCCCAATACTGCTACTGTAGTAACACCACCGTAGTTATTTATGCTGCCTCCGGTAATACACTATGTACAATCGACAATAATTTATAAATGGCACATTTAGTAATATATGAAATACGGGGGTAAACTGGACACTCAGAGGGAAACAAAACGCTCCCTTTTTGTTTTATGCTCTGAATAGAGTTAATATAAACGAATTATTTGCATCTACGATAACAATTTATAACATCAATGGTTCATTACGAATGTGGTCTCAAAATTAAAGATTCCAAGGAAACATCCGATAAACTGACCGGTTACATGTTGCTTGTAACGCGAGCTTGTATTTAACACTAAGATGATTGTTTTTGCATATTACGCGTTTTCCTTAACTAATTATGCAACCGTGTGACTCTACACATTTGACCTGTCTTTCACGTGATTTGTTGCCTAGCGACGCAGCGGATACAACAGTTACCGAATCTACTACCTCTCGGTTTGCTCGTGTCACAAATAAAATAGTGCGTGTGTACGCATTTGTACACAGTCCCTGTACTGGCGGTGGTTATTGTCGCATGTTTCATACACCCAGCACCGGTCATATACCAGTGCACCACGAGTCACTGCCACGACGACAACGACAACAACGTGAGCGTATTGACGGCCATGGTGTCTCAACGTCAGGACACCGTGAAGCAGCTACAGCAACAGCTAAGTGACTCGATGGAACAGCAACAAAACAACTGATAATGCTCACGGAAACCTTGGCGAAACAAGAAAAGTGTATGTAATGTTTAATTAGCTCAACTACTACTGCTACTACTAATACTACTAATAGTAATAATAATAATAGCAATAATAACAATAACGCCGCCGGCAATAAAATATAGTCTCTGTACACAATACGTACAGAGTTGTATCAATAGCAAAATAAGGATGACCGCGGTATGCTGGATACTTGTTCCGCCGATCCCGCAATGAACTGCGTTTACATACACCGCCTACTGAATGTCAAAGAGGTAATCGATATAGGGACGAGTGAGCTCTTCTTGTAGAGTAGAAACAGAAGAAAATATACACCCCGTTAACGGAACCAACGGCAATCTGTCTCTCTTACGAATGTCAGGCAGGTTGTGGTTAATTAATTGATCCAAGTTTTGATACTATATTACCATAGGTGCACATCAGCCCCAATTCTTTCGATTGACATTTATTTTCATATGCACTTCCGTAATTTCACCCAGTGTTGAAGCGATATATTCCTGCCCGCGACTGCTACGGTTTATTGAATAACGGCAACAACGTCAGTGGCGTGTACGGTGTCTATCTGGACAAGCCGAGGAAGTATGTCCGCGTGTACTGCGACATGGAGACGGACGGTGGCGGCGGCTGGCTCATACGTACACTACGCACACGCACATGCACGCGCACGCACACACACACAAATAAACATACACACACACACACACGCACATCAACACACACACGCACCACCACACGCACGCACACACACACACACGTATGTACACCACGTACAAGCACACGCACACGCACATACAAACACACACACCAACACACACACGCGCACGCACACACACACACACACTCTCTCTCTCTATCTCTCTCTCTCTCTTTCTCTCTCTCTCTCTCTCTCTCTTTCTCTCTCTCTCTCTCTCTCTCTCTCTCTCTCTCTCTCTCTCTCTCTCTCTCGCCATCACTAAACAATACTCTTTATCACCTTCTGTGTCACATAGGAAATGTTTTGATGCATAATTCTACCTATTTGGTGGCATGGATTTAGCAAACATATAGGATTCCAAGATAACAAATGCTAGCATTCCAAATCTACATTTCACGAACAATCGCCTGAAAGCTGCTTGTGTCTGTTATTCTGACATCACACAAAGATGTCGTTGCATCTCATCGCTATTTCCTACCTTATACTCTAGTTTTGTTCTACCAAAACCAATGTTGGTGAACATGTATACATGTTATGTCCATTGTCACATGTATGTGTTTGTTGTGACGTGTTGATGTTAATTTTCACATGTAAGTGTAAATTGTCACTTGTAGGCGTTCTGTGTTACATGTAAATGTTCGTTGTCACAGGTGGGTGCCTTGTCACGTGTAGGTGTTCGTTGTCAGTTGTAAGTGTTCGATGACACGTGTATGTGTCCATTGTCACCTGTATGTGTTCGTTGTCGCGAGATGGTGTTCGTTGTCACGCGTAGGTGTTCCTTGTCACGTGTAGGTGTTCGTTGTCACGTGTATCACCGTAACCAGTTTTAAATCTGTAAAACCAGTGGCGCCATACAGCGGACTTTGTACGAAGGAAATACAGCAGCTGTGTTAGCCTCCATTAACAAGATTTAACAAGATTTAATAAGATTGCCACCCAGAGAATTACCTCTAAGTGGCAGGTGGACAAGGAAGCCCATTGGCTTATCGAGAGTCCAACCCATTTATTTATGTGTATCCCGCCCTTCTGAGGTATGTGTCAATTTTATTTGTAAACATACTCACGCTACTAGCACCGACACAATCAGCATATAATCTGTTCCATTCATTTACAGTCCTTTGTGAAAATGAGAATTTTGTTATATCTAATCTATACTGCTCTTTTGGTAATGTAATGTCATGTCCTCTAGTCCTTCTATTTTTCTTAACTGAGAAAATCTCCTGTTCTCTAGTGTTGTTAAACCACATTCTTTTCGGCGAATTTCGTAACTAAGATCCCTCAGTTTTGGTATCATTTTAGTCGCTCTCCTCTGTACTCTTTCTAACATATCTATGTCCTTCTTATGATATGGCCTCCACGTTTGTATACAATATTCTAAATGATGCCTCAATATTGTTTTGTACAGCGGTATAATTAGTTGTTTTTCCTTATACGCTATATTTCGCCTAATTAATCCGAGGATTTGATTTCCCTTTGAAGCTGCAATTCCGCACTTCTCTGAAACCTTCATATCAGCACTAATGTTTAACTGTAAGTCCTTTTCTTTTACAGTAGTACTTAGTACAGTACCCCCCATTGAATATTCTACATATTCGTTCCATGTCCTGTGTGGAGGCATTTACATTTCCCAAAATTGAATAAACCATTTGCCACTTTTCAGACCATTTGATCAACTTGTCAAGATCATCTTGTAAATGTTGTCTACCTCCATCACTTTTAATCCTTCTAAATACTTTTGTATCATTCGCAAATGTCAACACCTTGCTTGTTATTTCATCATCCAAATCGTTGATATATATTAAGAATAAAATTAGGTCCTAGTACTTATCCCTGTGGTACCCCACTCAATACCGATTTCCAGTTTGAAGCCTCCCCATCAACTACTACACGTTGTCTTCTGTCAATCAGCCAATCACAACATCGGTAAAGTTTGCACAATTTAAATACCAACCAATTATACTTCCACAAACGGCGATTGAATCAAACCTTAGAAAGGTTACATCGCGACTGGTAATTACTCAGTCAAATGTGTACACCTCAAATATTTACTAATATTTTGTATAATTTGTATAGTGTATGTTGTATGTTCAAGTTAGTTTAGCCATATGCTTATAAATTGTAGGATAATTTCTAAATGTTAATTTTAGCTCAATAATAATGTTAAAATTGATAAATGTACTGTCGTAGATCAATGCTGTTTGGTATGATGACGAATTTGAAGAACTTGGTCGAATCTTACATGTTCACGGAATACTCGAGTCGAGCACCTTGAATGACATCGACGACTGACTCTGTCAGTGACTGTCTTACATTCTAAATTTTAATTAAGTAAATGCGCTTTTGGACATAATTCTTATTTTCTATATGCAAAAAAACATAACGATATCTAAACTACATTAATAAACAACTACGGGCCACCTGCCTGGCTAAATATGAGATTACATTTTTGATTGCTCCCGACGCAACCTCCTCGCTTGGTACCACTACAGCACAATACCCGATCAAGTCTATCACGCCCGCGTCCTTTTTATAAACCAACAAACCAAATTCAAATTTGAGATGATGTGAATCATTCCAGAACTTTCTACCGCGAAATCTAAAGGAAATCGACATGTGAAACTTCTGAATTATGGGAAACCTAAACATGAATCAGCAGTTTTCGCCACCACACTCAAAGTATTTAACTGATAACTCGACCCTTTTCCTCAGTTCTACAGATGAATAATTTCATTAGCAACACTATAAATGATATATACTACATGTTATATTCAGTTACTAATTGTTTCAATACCTTATGTTAAGATGATTTCATTGAAAATGATGCATGACTGATACATATCAATGAGATAATAAACCTTTGCTGATTTATATGTAACTTCTAACACAACGTGAAATAATCTCTTATAAAATATAACTGTGAATAGCAAATATAAATACAGCATCACTAATTTATAATAGATTACCAATTTACTATCAATTCAATTGTAAGTTGAAATTGGTACCGCTTGCAAACGCATCCATCCAGTCATTGTAATTAATTGAAAATTAGCATAACGATATGTAGATACAACATTGTGACCACATTGACTTTAGTAATAGATAAATGGTTTGGTGCCTGTCAATCACTGTGACAGATGATTTTTATATAACTGAAATGTTGTTTTACGACATTCGTGACAGTATACAATGAATATAATCCCCCGTTTACTCCAGAGACGTTACCTCATCGGATATTAAAATAGTAGCCTAAGATGTATTGTTGATGGATGAAAACGACAAGACCTATTAATCACAGATGACACATTATACCACCGATAATAACAAAGAGAAACAACTTGACATCTCACTACCACAAGACAAACTTTATATTTAACAGGGTAGTTACGTTTATCAACACATCATGAATTATTCTCTCCATTTTATCCATGATGAGATATATAGGTACTTTCTTTTGTGTCACAATAATTGTTGTTGTTATTGGTATATAGACACAACGTAAAAGTAAGTTAGTGCACGTAATATTCCGTCACTGGCCGCTCAAAGCATTTATAAACCACCAAGTGTTAACAATTTTGTTTATGTCACCATCTCCGAAGTACTGTAATGTTAAGACAATACACATTTTCGTTTAACTGTTCGGACAAAAGTACCGGTGGATTCAATATGCACCGAAATTTCGTGGTTCTCCGTACGGCAATAAGTCGATACCCAGATTGTTTTGTGCTAAGGTCTTCTAAGTTTCATCGACACCTTTTTGAGCGAATAAAAATAACCACGCCAGTGGTACCAGTCGATGCCGACAGCGCTAGATGCATGCGTACCTCGATGGTACAGGCCGTTCAAGTTGGCGTAATGGCATGTTTTATACCACCAAGCTCCCTTGTACGTTTGAGCACATTGAGAACTCGCGCGCATGTCATTGTCACGGTCTTTCGTGCTGAATGACATCCCAGCACTGTACGTAAACGAATCACCTGCGACATAAATATTGTTATAAATCCACGAGAATTGTTCAACCATAACATCAAGTAACAAAACATGTGACACACATGATACGTTGTTATCTCTCTAATTCACCATAGACGAATGTCCACGGTGTACGTAAAATGCTAAACAGCACATTTGAGGCAATTCTTTGATAATTGTAATTGTACCCAATCATTCATTAAAGGTGACATGAACAGGTTGAAATAAATGCTATAGTAAATAAAAAAAAAAAAAAAAAAAAAAAAAAATATATATATATCATATATTTTAATTATGAATTTCTTGACTGCAATATAGTACTGTAAGGGGATACGTATTTCAATCCAAAAAAAATTATTATGTAGTATACCTCTTTGTGCCCAGATTTTAGTAATACCAACAAATAGATAAGGTTATCTGTTTTTATTATACTGATGTATAGTTTTTTGTATTTCAGTATTGCTGGTGCTGATAAAACAAGGGATGAGGAAACACTATCGTCTTCAAATCTTACATGTGAACCCTTTACATTTTCCATTGTGCATAGAACACTGTGCATCAGAGAGTGCTGAATAGGAATTCGGAGACACTTGCTGTGAGAGAGCAGTCAAGCATATAAGATTATGTATCAACAACAAATTAAATGGAAAATGACAGCATGCCTAATACTATTGCATGCTTCACTGGACTGCAATAATAAAAACTAAGTTTTGTTTCTCAATACACTAGCTTAAGCTCATTCGTTAGAAACATATCACATTTACTAAACATTATACTGACAATCATGAATACACACACACACACACACACACACACACACACACACACACACACACACACACACACACACACACACACACACACACACACACACACACACACACACACACACACACACACACACACACACACACACACACACACACACACACACACACACACACACACACACACACACACACACACACACACACACACACACACACACACACACACACACACACACACACACACACACACACACACACATATATCTATATATATATATATCTATATATATTGATAGATATAGTCATTGATGAGCAAATGCGTGTGACTAATTACACAGAGATTGGATATTTCAGAAGTGTACTACGGATTATGAACATTCATAAATAACAGTCAAACAAAAGCAATGCCTGCTCCTAAAGCTGTCAGCGGCGAAATGTCGACTCGAGCGTGTCGGTCCCGCTTGTCAATACATGTTGCATTGCGGCTATTGTAATAAATATAGGTTCCTGTTACAGAACATCGCTGCAGCCCAACCAAATTGTTTAGTGTTTTCAAAAATCGAGCCGCCATGTCATCGGAAGTAACTTAAATCTCTGATTCTCTCAATGACCTCGACATTGACAGTGTCAGTGAAATCACTGAATCAGTGAATGGCTGGCGTGCACAGTTCTGTCAGTTGTGCGCATCGTATTAATACTATTACAATAATTATGATACAGTTATACTTATAGACGTTGTTTTTGACGATGAAAATAATCCGAGTGATTCTGTATAATGTCATGAATGTATTGTCCGTTTCTAATAAAACTCGGTGTTCGGTTAGTGAATCTGAAATTGTTGTTTGTCACCGGCGACAACGACAGTCTCGAAATGTTCCTTTTTACATCGTCGTCATCATCTTGCATGTAAAATACTTTCCTGAGTGACGTATATTGCCAATGGTTCATCACTGCATACGGCAACAGTCCTACAAGTCCTCACATTTGCGACACAACTCTCCAAATCCGAATCACAATAATCTTACGCCGTGTCTTCCATGTTTCCAGTGGTGAGACAGATTTGGGCTATGGCACATATTACGTCACAGTACTTTTCCATACGGCAATCAGGCACACGATTTCATTCGGAAATCAGTCAGATAGGCTGGTTTTACACATTAAACTGTGTGTATATATTAACTAAGGAAACTGTCAGGCATTACACTTGTCTAAATCGCATCATGTTAGTATGTTATTTACGTGGTGAAAATATAAAATTTATGTTCATGTCACCTTTAGTCCTGTTAATATGACTAATTCATGTAATCCTATGAATTTATTATTTTCATAATTATGTTATCTTAATCACAAATGACCATGACAATATATCGATATAACAAGTCCGCGTACGCGACGGTTCCATTTCGCGCCAGCTTGCACGATCAACATAAGGCATGCTCATGAATATTTGGTACTGTCCGTCGGTTACCTCCGCTGAGATTTATGAGGCGAGAAAACCACCCAGCTGCCGATTATGTTACGGATTCAACAATGAAAAGAAGGAAAAGGGGGCAAGTTATGGAATAAACGGAGAGTGAAAATAGCGGCAGCCTATGTCTGATGGATCTATTTATAAGAGTGCTTCACGCGCATGCGTACATATTTAAACTCGGGCTGCATAATTAATCACCCACGTGGCACGAAGCTAAAAAAATTCGAGTAAACACAATTATCTATCGGATATTTTGCGCATATAAGACCACAGTATTGCATAGAATGCAAAACAAATAAGTTGCATAAAATGTACTTATGGGAGAATATAAGATTTTGATACAATACATCTTGAATGTATTATTTGTCTACAAAGAACTGCTTTCAGGCATAACTAATCCTTTTTACTGTTAATAAATGCTCTTGACTGAAGTCAAACAGCAAGAACACACTGAACACATATTAGGTCAGCGAAGTGGAACAGTGGAACGTTCTTTGACTACATGTTCATCGACACATATATATATATATATATGTATATATATATACAAGAAATATATATATATATATATACAAGAAATATATATATATATATGTACATGTATGTATGTATACATTATATACATTCTCAGTTTGGCTATGTGGGACGAATGCAGCGATTTAATGATACATTTTCGTTGGGACATTAGTGACACTTTGGGAAGCACAGCAATGATAATGCGCTACTTATTTCGAAGACCGACAATCCTCGATCCGAACGCAGAGTCAAATTACAAAGCATATCTATAAAATGCATCATGTATGTATGCACTGTGGGTTTACATAAATGTATATTCCGTTTACCTGCCGAGCCGCTGTAAGCCCCGAGTGTAAGTTTGTACTTGTTTTCTTCCGGTGCAACAGCGAAGTAGGAATAAACTGCGTATCTGCTTTCGTTCTCAACGTCTTCCATGTCTATTCGTAGCACGTACCATGCTTGCGATATTATGTCATTGAGATTATCGTTACCTGTAACAAAACAGATTAACTCTTCACAACTGGCGTGGATTAATTTCAGTTTTTTTTTCTTCATGTTTGTTAAATTAAATTTAAAACATTAACTCAAGTAACTGTGCTTAATTTAGTTAATTAACATATTCACAAACCACAAATTAATTTAATTAACACCTTTCCAAAAACACAAATTTATTTAAATAACTTTCTAAAACACACATTAATTTTATTAAATTAATTAACTTTTCTTGATGCGGTTAATTTAATTTAAAATTAAATAATGTCAGCTGGGAGAACTGTGGATATAACGGTCTCAATGTCTAGCCAGTAGCAGGCGATGATTGAGTTGGGAGAACCGTGAATATAACGGTCTCACTGTCTAGCCAGTAGCAGGCGGTGATTGAGCTGGGATAACTGTGAATATAACGGTCTCAATGTCTAACTAGTAGCAGACGGTGATTGAGTTGGGAGAACTGTGAATATAATAGTCTCACTGTCTAGCTAGTAGCAGGCGGTGATTGAGCTGGGAGAACTGTGAATATAACGGTCTCACTGTCTAGCCAGTAGCAGGCGGTGATTGAGCTGGGAGAACTGTAAATATAACGGTCTCAATGTCTAACTAGTAGCAGGCGGTGATTGAGTTGGGTGAACTGTGAATATAACGGTCTCAATGTCTAGCCATTAGCAGGCGGTAATTGAGCTGGGAGAACTGTGAGTATAACCGTCTCTCTGTCTAGCCAGTAGCAGGCGGTGATTGAGCTGGGAGAACTGTGAATGTAACAGTCTCAATGTCTAGCCAGTAGCAGGCGGTGATTGAGCTGGGTGAACTGTGAATATAACGTTCTCACTGTCTAGCCAGTAACAGGCGGTAATTTAGTTGGGAGAACTGTGAATGTAACAGTCTCAATGTCTAGCCAGTAGCAGGCGGTGATTGAGCTGGGTGAACTGGGAATGTAACAGTGTGAATGGGATTATTTTAGAGCTGGCTGGTCTTGTTCTTATGGTTTTAGCACTTATCAAAAGACATAAAGCACAAAGTATATTGGGTAATAAATCAGTAATGCATACATATATATTGCGTTTGCTGTCTTAATTAAATGATTAGTAGTGTTTCATATTTCACCCACCGAGCCAGAATTCGCCTCCCAAGTCGCCGAATCCTTCCTTATAGTCGTTCCAGTTGCGGTAGAAGTCGACGGAGCCGTCCTGTCTTCGCTGGAACACCTATAGGTGACAACGAACACCCACACGTGACAATGAACATCTACACGTGACAATAAACATTTACATGTGATAACGAACACCTACACTTGACAGCTGACACATACAGATGACAACGAACACCTACGCGTACGTGTGCCAAAGAACATATACACGTGATACTGAATAATATACATGTGACAACGAACTCTTACATGTGACAACGAACACATACAGATGACAACGAACACATACAGGTGACAACAAAAACTTACACGTGGCAACGAATACCTACGCGTGACAAAGAACACCTACACCTAATATCGAACACGTACATGTAACACAGAACACCTACACGTGACAACAAACACTTACATGTGAAAAAACATCATCACGTGACAACAAACAAACAAGACGCAATGAACACGTACATGTGACAATGGACATAATATGTGTTCGTGTTCACATACTTTGGCTTTGGTAGAAACTATCGATAGTATAAGGTAGAAAATAGTGATGATATGCAACGACTACTCATCATAATATTTATTGGGTTTGGTGAAATGAAGATTTGGAATGCTAGCATCTTGGAATCCAATATGACTGCTAAAATCCATGCCACCAAAAATATAGAATTATGCTTTAAAATATTTCCTATGGGACACAGAAGCTAATAAATCATGGAATATTGTTAAATGGTGGTCATTAAAAAATCCAGGAAAGGTGCGTGGAACTGATAGCAATGTTCTTGAGTGCGAGGGAAAGAGAGTGTGCGTGTGTGCGTGTCTGACTGTGTGTGTGTGTGTATTCGTGTGCGTGTTGTACATACGAGCCAGCCGCCGCCGTCCGTTTCCATGTCGCAGTACACACGGATATGCTTCCTCGCCTTGGCCAGATAGACCTCGTACACGCCACTGACGTTGTTGCCGTCCCTCTGTAGATCGTAGCAGTCGCGGGTGGGAAGATTTCGGTTCAACACTGGGTGAAATTATGGGAATGAACATGACAATAAATGTCCATCGAGAGTATTGGGGCTCATGTACTTGTAGTTTAATACAGTATCAAAACTTGGGTCCATTCGTTAAACACAACCTGCATGACTTTTGGAAGAGACACAAATTGCCGTTGGTCCCCTTAACGTGGTGAATATTTTCTTCTGTTTCTACTCTACAAGAAGAGCTTATTCGGCCCTATATCGATTACCTCTTTGACATTTTATAGGCGGCGTGTGTGTAAACGCAGTTCATTGCGAGATCAGCAGAACAAGTATCCGGCATACCACGGTCATCCTTATTTTTACTACCCCGTCTGTATTGTCTACTGAGAATATATTTTATTGCCGGCCGCGTTGTTATTATTATTATTATTAGTGGTAGTAGTAGTAGTAGTAGTAGTAGTAGTAGTAGTAGTAGTAGTAATAGTAGTAGTAGTAGTAGTAGTAGTAGCAATAGTAGTAGTACTAGTAGCAGTTGACCTAATTAAACACTACATACACTTTTCATGTTTCGCCAAGGTCTCCGTGAGTATAGTCAGTTGTTTTTGTTGCTGTTCCGTCGAGTCAATGAGCTGGGACACGACTGGTGCTGGGTGTATGAAACATGCGACAACAACCACCGCCAGTACAGAGACTGTGCACACATACGTACACATTGCTGCGCAATATAGTTGCCCAGATAGCCGACGTGAAACAACTGTGTGCGCTATGTCGGCAAACTTCTCCTAGTTCGACTGCTGATACTCCAGTAACTCACCATGACCTTCCTGGTCGGGTGCTCTCTGCTACACCCTTTGTATCAACAATATGTCACTACTTATTTTGCAGTATTGTTGTTTAATTTAGGGAACATTGTAAGCAGGCAAGGCTTACAAGAATGTATTCTTCAAATTACATTTACAACATTTATGATGCAACACTTTCGATGAAAAAGAAAATAGTCAACACATATTAAATGACACAATGGTTTGCCAACAACTCTAAATTGTATTGGCAACTATAACCGGGTTATGTAATTTGGATACATTACTCAACCGCTTATGATTAACAGTTTTAATTGTTAGTTCCTAATATAAGATACCAAAGCAACCGTAAATTTATATAGTTTTTTTTTATAAATAACATATACTTGTGGGAAAGACTTCCCGTAACTATAAACTGCTCATTGCTTGGATGAGTGGTTTCCAGTTGAATGAGCATATAGCACATGTTTCCTTCATACTTGTCGCACTGGTCTATAAATATGCGTACATGTATGAGTCATGAGGTCGTCACTGGTTTATCTCTTCTATCTGTATGCTTCGGTTCATTCGTTTAGTTCCTCCGGTTTTTGGCGGCTATAAACAATATGCCATAGATTCCGTGGTTGGACTGTTGGTGATATAATTATTAGTCATATAAATCTGGCACAAAATGTCGCATACCCTAGACAAATTTGGATCAGAAATGTTGTTGGTATAATCACGCCGCGAACACCTGCCGAATAACGTATGAAAAGTTAGCCAAAATCTAAGTGGGAGCATCCTCGTGCACCAGAGGGCGCTGTTGATTACACAGTACCCCCTGGCAGATCGACTTGCGAAACTTTGAAGAAAAGCTCAGCCAACAATATCGCTTGCCTGGAAGTTCCGGTGGTCTTCATTTCCGTCACAGCGTCGTGAGAGTGGTCGGATGGGTAATTACATTGGGATTCCCGGAAGTCGAGGGATTTGTCTTGGAAGGGGAGCGCGGGTCGAGCGGGTCGAGCGGGTCGAGCGGGTCGAGCGGGTGTCTGCACTGTTCTCATGGGTTGTCCAGTCGCAGCGGACGAAGTCAGTTGCGAGGTTGATTCAGCCAACTTCCATACAATGCGTAGGAGATCTGCCATGGGTAGTGTACGTAGTCATCAGCTTACGAGGATGGGTGGGCGAAATATTTAATTTGTATAAGTATTACGTATTTCTCCAACCAATATCTTCCGTCAATATGACTCCACATGTAAGACTCCATATTTCATGAAGAAATTGTCAAATGAAGTAAATATGATATAACGAAATGTCACAAAGATTACCATATTGATGATTGATCAACAGGAAGTCCAACATGGCTGCCATTTTCCATATGCCTGCCAATGTTTTAGTCTGCAGTTATCTAATTAATTTGAATAACCATAAACCGTTCATAACCTTGACTGCAGCTGAACCGTTTACCAAGGTAAAACGGTAAAGGTAAGTTCTTATATAGCGCAATACCCAGTCCTCAGAAGTGCTCAAAGCGCTTTACACTTTACCCCTTGGCAGACCTGTTCAATCGAACACCATATCGACTTCTCTGGGAAGCATCCAACAACGCTGCAATCAATGCGCGAAGACAATTCGTACACAAATATCCACCACTTTCTATTGCCACGTACTCATTCATACAGCTGAGTGAGCTGGAGCAATGTAAAGTGATTCTTACTGTTCTAACGGAGTCAAACTCTGGTGTTTAAATCAGTTGAACCATGGTGGTCAAGACATTCGTACTAAAAGACTGGTGCTAAAATCAGTCTGGTTATGTTATACTGAGCAAGCCCAAATCCTATGGCAGCAATGCGAATTCATGTTACACGTGAGCGCCCATAAGAGAGGAACTAATTACAGTCTGGGTTCTGTCAAACAGGGAATATAAGCGCTACATAAACACATATCATGCAAAGTGTGTAACACTTTAGCCAAACTAAATTGGCTGCTTTTTACTTATTTGTTTTGCACCTTTTCTGTCGAAAACGATACACTTTTAGACAAACCTTTAACGTTTTAACTGTGACATCCGGTCACATTATTTTTGATCATTCATTTTGTGTCATTTAACATCTCTCTATCAGTGCCGGAATTATTTGTCCAAATAATAACGTCCACCACCAAGTGACGTAGTGAGTGTTGTCGGCGCCCGGATGCAAAACACAGAATGGCGCCCCCTCTTCCCCGACACACGTTTCCTCTCAAAGCCAGCTAAGCCGGTCATGCTACAGCGAATTAGATTTTTTTAAATTAATTAACATACATTTGATTACAAATAATAAAGATGAACACTAAACTAACGGTCACATTTTTATTCAATATGTACAATAAATTGTTAATGGTAAAATCGATAATGAACCGAACATAACACAATAAAATAACGCATTTACGAATATAAATAGGCATGTGTACCCAAGGGCAAGTTCACACCAAGACCGCTTTGATTGCTACAAACTGATCATTAACTTGATCATTAACCTATCTGCTCTACTGTTTCCTTATCTACTCAAAAGCAAATGTTGTCGTGGTATGTTGTGAAAAGTATTCTGCAGATGCACATCTCTGCATAATATACATAGTTCGGCTCCGTCGAAATTGGTGTGATAGATTGTTCCGAGATCCTTACAGTCGAACCGTGGTGGTCAAATCAGACGAACCAAGGTGGTCAAAACAGTCAAACCCTGGTGGTCAAATCAGTCGAACCACGGTGGTCAAGATAGTCGAATCCTGGTGTTAAAATCAATCGGACGATGGTGATCAAATCCGTCGAACGATGGTGGTCAAGACAGTCGACCCTGGTGTTAAAATCAGTCGAACCATGGTGGTCAAATCAGTCGAACCACGGTGGTCAAGATAGTCGAATCCTGGTGTTAAAATCAATCGGACGATGGTGATCAAATCCGTCGAACGATGGTGGTCAAGACAGTCGACCCTGGTGTTAAAATCAGTCGAACCCTGGTGTTCAAATTAGTCGAACCATGGTGGTCAAGACAGTCGAACCTTTTTGTCATTCATGAGACGAGTGAAAGTCACAACATTTACATCCAGATTATTCTTCACGATATAGGAGAAACCATTGTCTCGTGTTAGTTCTCAAAATGAGACAGGTAGTCCGTCAGTCAAACACCCTTTTGAAGGTGTGCCGTGCAATAGGCTCCGCACGACGGTTTTTGCATTTCTGTGACCTTCTCATCCTATAGGTCAATAATCTGAGTGATGCCATCCAGGCACCGTTGAGCGTTTTTGTATAAACCCATTAATGTGCAAAATAGTCATCGTCATTAAAATATATAGACTATTTTTCTGAATATATCGAATTATAAACATCCAACCAATCAAAATGATGTGTACAAACTCATATTTTCAAGGTATCTGGTTATGATTGCGCCAGTAAAAAAATTATAGTATACAAAATTGTCGCTTAAATATGCAAATTAGCTCTGACCAATACAACTTCACGATTTTCGTTTATATCTCCTCAACAGGCGAGCGATAGGCACTACCAGTAGTAATAGGCGTGGTGTTCCGTGGAAGGTTTGAGTTTGAGGGGAGGCAGAGGAAAATACCCGGATATAGGTCAAGGTCAAATATCAAGGTCAAGGACCCGTATGTAGGTCAAGGTCAAATGTCAATGTCAATGACCCGGATGTAGGTCAATGTCCCGGGGTGTAGGTCAAGGTCAAAGGTAAATGACCCATATGTATGTCAAGGTCCCGGATGTATGTCACGGTCAAAGGTCAAAGGTCAAATACCCGGATGTAGGTCACGTGGTGCCGATGGCGCCACCTATCGGATAGGTCATGAACTAAATACAGCGTCATCTAGCGAATTTTTTCCGAACTAAATTGGTCCTACCATTAGCGCCACCGGGCGGATTTTTTGTGAACTAGCTTCACCTAGCAGATAGGTCGTGAACTGCAAGTGGTGCCATCTGACGGGTAAGTTGTAAACTAAATGTAGGTGTACTGCTCAAATTCGTGTCTCTTGCACGCTTGCGTGCAATAGAGCCCCCTGACGGATACTTCACGAACCACAAACGGCATCCCCTAGTGGACAAGTGACCGAACCACATATGAGTACTGCAAATATTCGTGTGTGTTGTTTTTGTCTCGTCCATAAACTCCTGGTGGATATATCATCATCAACTGAAAGCACCCCTGTTAGATAAGTGGTGAACTAAATAACTATTCTGCAGTCCGCACTTGTGTACATTCTACTCAGCCGTCCGTGCTTTTGAATTTTCTACAATCCGAGATCTTTCGGCACGCCCACGTGAACTTTATGTTCTGTTTAACATTTGGGAAGATGAACAACATGACTAGTGATAACGTCCGACAAGGGATTTTGCTACCGAAGGCGCAGCATTCTCCGGCTATGGGACCACTCGACCTCTCGACCCAGACAATCATCCCGGACCAATAGCCACCGATCATTTCAACGACCAGTCCGATGAGCACTTTGACGATCAAAACAATTTCGTCTCTGTCACCAGCGCCGTCAACCAACCCAACCATCAACCTGACGTCATCACCTCCGACGAAGCGTCAGAAGCTTCACGAGATTTCGGATGACACATCACACGAGAGTACGGTTCGACGTGTTATCGCGTCAAATCCCTTCTTTTTCACGAAAATAGACGTGTTATGTGTGTATGTATGTGAGGTGGTGGTGGTGGTGGTGGTGGTGGTGGTGGTGGTGTGAGTGTGTGTGTATATGTGGTGGTGGTGGTGGTGATGTGTGTGTGGGTGTGTGTGTGTGGTAGTGGTGGTGGTGGTGGTGTGTGTGTGTGTTTGTGTGTGGTGGTGGTGGTGGTGGTGTGTGTGTGTGTGTATGTGTGGTGGTGGTGGTGTGTGTGTGTGTGTGTGTGGTGGTGGTGTGTGTGGTGGTGGTGTGTGTGTGTGTGTGTGGTGGTGGTGGTGGTGTGTGTGGTGGTGGTGGTGTGAGTGTGTGTGTGTGTGTGTGTGTGTGTGTGTGTGTGTGTGTGTGTGTGTGTGTGTGTGTGTGTGTGTGTGTGTGTGTGTGTGTGTGTTAGAGTCTACCATAGCAAGCGAATTTGAAAACTGCTATGAGCGAAAACGACTATGGCAATAACATGTTAGGACAATCACCTGACAGGACTTCATTCAAAGTGGTGCCCATCATCGTTTCCAACGCTACTCAAACGATTATGTCAATAACATGTAAGGACAACCACCTGACAGGCCTTCATTCAAAGTGGTGACCATCAGCGTTCCCAATGCCACTCAAACGACTATGTCAATAACATGTAAGGACAACCACCTGACAGGACTTCATTCAAAGAGGTGACCATCAGGGTTCTCAACAATACTCAACGGATACCAATGTAATTAGTCAGAGTATTGCCATCTACCGACCATGACAGATCTCTATTCGTCGACACACTTCCGGAAACGGTGAAACCGTAACAGCTCATAACCACTGACAAACAACTTACAAACACTGACAAACAGCTCATAACCACCAACAATCAGCTCATAACCATAAGAGGTATCTATGTATATCTCTATGTATGTATCTATGTATGAATCTATGAGTTCATTTTCGGTTACCCGTGCCAGTTTATTTGTTTTACGACAGAAGTCGGTTTCAAAGGTTTTAACGAAGAAGCACGAATTTAAATACTATAGTCCGAAAAAAGATAAAAACGTTCTAATGGACATTTGTACACTTGACCCTTAATACGGTAAACTATATAGATACTGGTACATCTTATCTGGGAGGTTATTATGTGTCTGTACTGTTCTAATATAACGCTTCACTTTCCTCGAACAATGAAGATAGCGAGGACTGCACTGTCTTTTTATTGATATAGGCTCTTTGGTATCAATCCGCTCGAGTCACCATTGTGCATTGCACATACTGACATAGCGTGTTTATTTATTTAATAATAATGTTAAACGCAATTACACCAGCCTGATAAAATGGTGAAACAGTATTGTTGGCCTCTAGACACAGATGAGACATACATGTAGATGAGCCTCGAACAGGGAATACCCATTCAAAACAGTTTACAAACAGGATACCCACTGTAACCATTGGTAAGTACTATGATATTCTGTCAAATACTGTTACATGACAACCAGTTTGACCAAAATTTTACACAGATAGCTGGTAGTTTGAATGTTTTAGCTGACAAGTTCGTATAACTTCCTTAACACGGGACAAATACACAGAACCTTGAGGCTTGATTTATATCAGTTTATACCAGTTTATACCAGTTAACAGGGAGATTTTTCACTCGACGAATAGAGATATGTCATGGTCGGTAGATGGCAATACTCTGACTAATTACATTGGTATCCATTTTCTAATGGACATTTGTACACTTGACCCTTAATAGGGTAAACTACATAGATACTGGTACATCTTATCTGGGAGGTTATTATGTGTCTGTACTGTTCTAACATAACGCTTCACTATCATGACGCTTCACTTTCCTCGAACAATGTAGATAGTGAGCACTGCGCTGTCTTTTTATTGATATAGGCTCTTTGCCTTTGGTATCAAGACGATCGATTCAACATTGTGCATTGCATATACTGACATAGCGTGTTTATTTATTTAATAATAATGTTGAACGCAATTACACCAGCATGATAAAACGGTGAAACAGTATTGTTGGTCTCTAGGCACAGATGAGACATACATGTAGATGAGCCTCGAACAGGGAATACCCATTCAAAACAGTTTACAAACAGGATACCCACTGTAACCATTGGTAAGTACTATGATATTCTGTCAAATACTGTTACATGACAACCAGTTTGACCAAAATTTTACACAGATAGCTGGTAGTTTGAATGTTTTAGCTGACAAGTTCGTATAACTTCCTTAACTCGGGACAGATACACGGATGTTTTTTCAACACAGAGCCTTTGTTTATACCGGATTGATTTATACCGGTTCATACCAGTTCATACCAGTTAACAGGGAAATTTTTCACTCGATATAGCATGTTTGTCAGTGGTTATGAGCTGATTGTTGGTGGTTATGAGCTGTTTGTCAGTGTTTGTAAGTTGTTTGTCAGTGGTTATGAGCTGTTACGGTTTCACGGTTTCCGGAAGTGTGTCGACGAATAGAGATCTGTCATGGTCGGTAGATGGCAATACTCTGACTAATTACATTGGTATCCGTTGAGTATTGTTGAGAACCCTGATGGTCACCTCTTTGAATGAAGGCCTGTCATGTGGTTGTCCTCACATGTTATTGACATAATCGTTTGAGTGGCGTTGGGAACGATGATGGTCACCACTTTGAATGAAGTCCTGTCAGGTGATTGTCCTAACATGTTATTGCCATAGTCGTTTTCGCTCATAGCAGTTTTCAAATTCGCTTGCTATGGTAGACTCTAACACACACACACACACACACACACACACACACACACACACACACACACACACACACACACACACACACACACACACACACACACACACACACACACACACACACACACACACACACACACACACACACACACACTCACACCACCACCACCACCACACACACCACCACACACACACACACACACACACACACCACCACCACCACCACCACACACACCACCACCACCACCACACACACACACACACACACAACACACACACACCACCACCACCACCACCACCACACATAAACACACACACACACACACACCACCACCACCACCACCACACACACACAAACACACACACACACACCACCACCACCACTACCACACACACACACACCCACACACACATCACCACCACCACCATCACATATACACACACACTCACACCACCACCACCACCACCAC
>OZ023206.1:73004505-73186847 GCA_963995525.1 Escarpia spicata
TCGTCCTTCCGCTTCTTGACCGTCTTCTTTGTTGACTTCAGAGCTTTCAGTTACTGTCGGTACGTGGGGATCAGTGAATACTCTATCAATCTGTATAGCAGTGATCCATGGTCTTGCTGTTGCGTGTGTATCAGTCTACGTGCTGCTTGTACCTGGGCACTACCTTCTTCAAGTTTTTTTTATTGAAATCACCCGAATGATGACGACGCTATCAGGGTGAGCCGATTCTGCTGGGGGGATGTAAACACCCAACAACACGTCCGATGAGATATCTCTCTGGGAATAGAAAGGCTTACAATTTATAGTGAGCGTTTCCAATTCACGGGCACACGAAGCAGAGACCCGCTGAGTGTCACTACATCACCCCTGATTCACCATAAAGCACCCCCCACCACCGCGGATCTTGTCCGTCAGTTCGTTCGATCGATCCGCTCAAAACAGATAATGACTAGGAGGGGCCACTGTCGCGTCCGGGGTTTCGGTAAAACACAGAATAGAAGAGTTTCTGAATTATCGATTACAAGTCAACAAGGGAAACAATTCTTCCGTTTTGTCCCTCGGTGATCGCATATTTCCCAAAATAATAGCAGGAGGTGCTGGCCGAAGGCTGCGCCAGCGAAACCTACAGGGTGCGCCCCCCCGTCTACCCCGCTTGCGTGAGCGGCGCAAGGTGTTGTATAGTGTACGACCAGTGTTGACAACAGGATACGTGTCCTCTAAGATGACAGTAGGTCTATGCTCACTGTCCATGGAATCCGTGACGCTGAGCAGATCTTTCCGTTCATACTTATGTACACAAATAGTCCTAAACGCGAGCACAATCATCGATAACATAAAACAATCGCACACCGCCACAACGTGTTGTAATGCACCGGCGTCATCGTTGAACTCATATACTGCCAGTAAAAAAAACTGCTGATACTAAAGGCCCATGGCATAGGAAATGGTTTAATTAACTGGATATAAAAATGGCTGATTGACAGAAGACAAAGGGTAGTAGTTGCTGGGGATGCTTCAAGCTGGAAATAAGTTTTTAGTGGCGTACCACAGGGATCTGTACTGGGACCTATAGTATTCTTAATATCAACGATTTGGGCGATGATATAACAAGTAGGTGTTGAAATTAGCGGATGATACAAAAGTGTTTAGCAGGATTAAACTTGGTGGAGATAGACAACATTTACAAAACGATCTACACAGGTTGATCAAATGGTCAATGAAAAGAGGCAAATATTGTTCAATTTTGGGAAATGTAAATGCCTCCACACAGGACATGGGAATAAAGATGTACAATGTACAATGGGGGTACTTTACTAAGAACTACTGTAAACGAAAATTTATGATTAACAGGAGGCCGTGAAGTGCAGCCAAAACGGGGCCCTGTATGGCCTGTTAACCTAACATGGTTTCGGTTTCGCTGATATGTTGTTAGTACAGTATACATACCCACCTGCAGTTGTAAAGAATTATAGTATTATGTTATTTTACATAGATTATATTGGATATTATAACTACCCAGTTATATAATAAAAATAATAGTACTTAAAGAAAACAATAACAATAGTGCTAATATATTTTACAGAGCGCCAATATATATGTATGTGTATATGTATATATATATATATATATATGAAGTGGACTAACAGAGAAACGACATGCAAACATCAACTTCGACTGAGAACAAAATCTTACAAAAATCCACCACCGAAGGATCCATTACCACGAGTGGAACTACGCGGGGAAGGAAGAGATCACGAGCCATAACACAGCGAAGGCGTGAAGCTTCGAAAACAAGCGAGACAACTTGGCGCGGATACAATAATGCGCCAACTTTTTTCCGACATAAAGGACGACGAAGAAAGGATAACACATTTGAATAATGTGAACGTGAACCCACAATGCCGCCCCCGGCACAGTGGCTGACCACAATACCGCCCCGGCACAGTGGCTGACCACAATGACGCCCTTGAACAGTGGCTGACCACAATGCCGCCCCTGAACAGTGGCTGACCACAATGCCGCCCCGTGCACAGTGGCTGACCACATCGTCGCCCCCTGTACAGTGGCTGACAACAATGCCGCCCCCTGTACAGTGGCTGACAACAATGCCGCCCCCTGCACAGTGCCTGACCACAATGTCGTCCCCTGCACAGTGGCTGACCATATCGTCGCCCCCTGTACAGTGGCTGACAACAATGCCGCTCCCTGCACAGTTTATGATCACAATGCTGCCCCCTGCACAGTGGCTAATCACAATGCCGCCCCTTGCACAGTGGCTGACCACAATGTCGCCCCCTGCACAGTGGCTGACCACAATACCGCCGCCGGCACAGTGACTGACCACAATTCCGACCCCTGCACAGTGGCTGAACACAATGCCGCCCCCTGCACAGTGACTTACCATTACAGTCGTCCAATAGAAAAATCAATAACAAATAACTAACGTTGTACTGTTTAATACATCGTGAATTGTTAGTTGCGAAGACGCCAATGGTTCATGGTCGAGAATGAACATAGCAAGAACACACACACACACACACACACACACACACACACACACACACACACACACACACACACACACACACACACACACACACACACACACACACACACACACACACACACACACACACACACACACACACACACACACACACACACACACACACACACACAACACACACACACACACACACACACACACACACACACACACACACACACACACACACACACACACACACACACACACACACACACACACACACACACTCACACACACACACACACACACGGGCGCACACGGGCACACACGGGCGCACACGGGCGCACACGGGCGCACACGGGCGCACACGGGCGCACACGGGCGCACACGGGCGCACACGGGCGCACACGGGCGCACACGGGCGCACACGGGCGCACACGGGCGCACACTGGCGCACACGGGCGCACACGGGCGCACACGGGCGCACACGGGCACACACGGGCACACACGGGCACACACGGGCACACACGGGCACACGCAAGCGTACAGGCGCACAGGCGCACAGGCGCACAGGCGCACAGGCGCACAGGCGCACAGGCGCACAGGCGCACAGGCGCACAGGCGCACACGCGCACACGCGCACACGCGCACACTCACCCACGCGCACACGCACACACGCACACACGCACACAAAACACACGCGCGCGTGCACACACACGCACACACACATAAACACACACACAGAGGCACACACAGACTCACAAAGGGAGGCACACAGGCGTATAGGCGCACAGGCTCACACGCACACACGCACACACGCACACACGCACACACGCACACACGCACACACGCACACACGCACACACGCAGAAGCGCATACACAGGCACACACAGAGGCACACTCAGGCACACACAGGCACACACAGGCACACACAGGCACACACAGGCACACACAGGCACACACAGGCACACACAGGCACACACAGGCACACACAGGCACACACAGGCACACACAGGCACACACAGGCACACACAGGCACACACACGCACGCACGCACGCACACACGCACACACGCACGCACGCACGCACACACGCACACACGCGCACACATGCGCACACGCGCACACGCGCACACGCGCACACATACGCACTCACACACGCACACGCACACGCACACGCACTCACATACTCACACACTTAATCCAAAACAGCATACGTAGAACCATCCATTGTGATCGATGGGATATACAACCTCCAACAACAGTGCTCTCAAAATTACCCTCTTTTATCTTAACTGAACTGGCGTGTGGGGTGTTTAAGGCCACATGTTTTTTTTAAACTGCCATTAGTGAAGGAAGTTACCGCAGCCGAGAGGAATTAAGTTACCGATAAAAACCTATCAGTCCATATATGGTTATCTGCGATGCTCGGAGACTTAGTTCCGCTAACGTGTTCTATTTATGTATATGTGCAAATTACGGAAAGTCATTCCCACAAGTAAATGTTACGTGATACCGGCAAATGAAACAAGTGCACGGCTTTGTGTTTCTGTTTTTTAAACATACAAGTCCTTGAATTTTTTGAAATGACAATCACTATTTATTCTCATCTACGACATCTAGGTGGACTAAACTTCCATATTGAAATGGACCAATTGTTGTACAGAAAAGATCTACCGGTGACATGTTTTAAAATCATTAGACAGTAATTTTGTATAAAAAAAAATTATTTGGGATATAATACACGAGAAATTTTTTTTTTTTGCAAACAGGGCAGCATTTCTCTATTAGAGGACAAACTGCTAGGGATAAGGCAACGTCACGTTTCATAATAAGGAATAATTCTGGGAGAAAACTCCTTATCTCAATTAGCATTAGTATTATCTGGCTGTGTAGTGTCCTCAAACTGGTCACTTTCATTGAAACTAATGAAATATTTTCCTTAAGACAAAATTGACATTTTGCTTGAGTTTCCAATAAACGATCAAAAGACAAAGGGTTACATTCTCTGATCAAAAAAGGGCACATTATACTAATAACTAAAATGCTGTTGGGGCTAAA
Organism: Escarpia spicata; assembly: GCA_963995525.1. Lineage (NCBI taxonomy): Eukaryota > Metazoa > Annelida > Polychaeta > Sabellida > Siboglinidae > Escarpia > Escarpia spicata. The sequence goes on from OZ023206.1 coordinate 73,009,055, forward strand.
TTCTCCAAAGGGGCACTTTACCGTATGAAATTAACAAAATTTCCTAAAATAGTTACATGCTTTTAGTGATAAAATGACTCATTCCGATTGTGTCTTTTAATTGAACTAATAGGTCACTGGGAAGGAAATGCTTGTTCCTAGTTGAGCCTGTCACATACATGAACTATGGACTGTGGCGGGGGAACGAAATTCGTATTGGGGGGGCTAGTTTTTTAGTTTAATTAGATTAACAAATTGAATGTAAAAGTTCTTACTATGAAATAATTAATAACCCCATATTTCCACCGAAGTCATTAAGCCACCGCGTATATGTGCGTGCGTGCGTTCGTGCGTGCGTGCATGAGTGTGTGTATATATGAACACGCCCCTAGCGTGGTTGTTTTGTTAGAAATGCGTTTTGCATTGGGACATCTAACTGCACCTGGCTTGAGGTTCAGCACACTTTCAACCGCACATCTTTGAGACTCCAAGCGAAGTATTCCTCTATACAGAAATTAATACTTTAGCGGGGGTGCGTTCGTATCCACTATAACCCAGCCTACGGGTCTGATAACAAACGTTTTCAAAAGTATGCCATTTGAAAGTGGCTTTTTGGAATATTGTCCCCCAGATAGCGTGGCACATGCGAACCAAACAACACACTTTTTCTTAGTGGCTGCATTACTATTAATACTATAAATACAGTTGTTGTTTCAATTGATCGATACATTTATTCACACTTTTTTTAAATAGTTAATCTAGGCATTCAAGTAGAAATTATAACTCTCACCAAAACTTTACAAAATAAACATAATTATTATTATGTTGCATTTCTTCCTGCCTAGCATTTAAAAAAATCATAAATATCGTAAAGGTATGGTATCAAGTAATTCGGGATCACTTGGGGTACTACATACATTGCAAAATACTGCGAATTTAAATACGTTATGACATAGAGAGGGGCAATGTATTAGGATTGGGCTCCTGTACCCATGGACTGTTAAGATATGACGACCTTCATACATACAATCTCATATGTCTTAGCAATAAGAAAACCATTTTTGTCATTTTTCTTTTGAACGTTAATGACCTTAAACAAAGGTTAAATATATATTTTTAAACCCGCCTACTAAAGAAAAACATTGATTGTTTGAAGCATTCAATCATTGTGATACATAGAGGCATTATACCCGGTCTTTTTGAGATATTTAGTATCTCTAATGGAGTGCATTGATTGATTTTCTGACCAAAACACTACGCCACCCTGTCAGGTCACGGGTGCCTATTTTATCAAATAAACACCAAACAAAGTAACCGTGTAACAACATTACATTGTCTTGTTGCTATTGTGACACCAACCAGCAGTACAGTTGATCATCTGAAACCATTTCGCACCTCTCGTTGAGAGCACTTTTTGATATATGGCTAAATCTTTCCACCAATTTCTAATTTTACGAGTGTCTTTTTGTTAAAGGTATAATAAGTTCACGAAATCATGCAACCCACGGACAAATAAACACTGGTTAATATGACCAAGGGAACAGTCGGTGGACGACACAATAACAAACACTAATTTATAATGCATATAAAGGGTTAATGTTCAATTTTACTGAGTAATTATTTGACAAAAGTTGGTGTGGTAATAACACAGGTCTGTGTGATGTGTCTAGCTGCCTGAGTGGGGTAGTGGGAACTCTAGTCGAGGAAATTCCATCTATAGGCGGAAGAGTCAAATTCATTGTCCAACGGCAACCATAATCCAGTCAGGCGTAGTGCGGCGACGGAAACAACAGCTGACGAAAGAACATGATGAGCACAATGACAAGCACCAGGGATGAAGCCCTGATACCGAAGGTGACTGCAGCAATGGGACACAGGTGACAGTTGCCACAATTCATGACCTAACTTCCTCAAAGTCTCATGAAAGGGATGTTACTGATCACAATCCTAAAGTTGCTCCCAATATTCTCAGGCCCAAAAGGGCAACAATCATCAGCACATTCAACACAAGAACACTAAGATCAACAGTAGCTCTACACGAGCTACAATACCACGCTATGAAGTACGGCATCGAAATTACGTGTCTACAGACCACCGGATGACGCACGAAGAGGAAATAAAATATAACATGTTTAGAGGAAAACTGGCGATTAATAATACACGAATAGGTAAACAAAATACTTCGAAATGACCTGAAGTAATATCTACTAATGACACAGTAAAAAAATCGCAATTTAATTTGGCTAATGCTTTACAATGATTTTTTAATGAGTATTTTGAGGACAGAATAGTCACTGACGGCTTTCGAGAGTAGAGGACGGTTTTGGCCAGAACATCGAAACTAGCACCCACAGTACAGCGCAAACAGATTCATAAGACCACGGGTAATGCGTACAGTCAACATAGCAATGTAGCTTCATGTGATCACAGGTAATGCGTAATGTCAACATATCAATGTAGCTTCATATGATCACGGGTAATGCGTAATGTCAACATAGCAACATGCCAAATTAGTTAAACTAAGACGTTACAATCGTATCGTATTGTCTATGTTTGGTACACACATACACAACGGCCGAGAATTTACAGCGTGGAGGTACGAGTTTGTCAGGAAATCAACACGTGCACATACTAAGAGGTACTAAGTAGCTCAAAATTATTCGAAGTGACGTTTATTGGTGTCACTTTACCAACATACCAGTTTAACTTGGCTACAACTTTACAATGGTGTCTTAATGTATAATGTGGGAACCAAGTGTGGCACTCTCGATTTTACAAGGCGGGAGATTGTTTTAGCCAGGAAATCGATGTACGCTCTGACGGATTTTGGAATAAAAACGACAATGTGTTATTTTGCAGGATGTGGAAATTTTTTTGCCAGGAAATCAGTATATGCACACAAACGTATGACCAAAACATCTTCAAGTGATCAAAAGTAATATCTACTAGTATCGCAGCTGCAACGTACTTGTTTTATTTGATGAAAGCTTTACACTGCTGCCTTAATATATATTGTGGGGACAGAAAGCATTTATCGAATAATGCCACACACAAAAATAGTTAATTTGGCTAAAGGCTCGGTGTCTCAATACGTATATTTTAAGGACGACGAAAAGACGATCACAACCTTTTTGAATAGTACCATGTTTTTGCCAGGAAATAAATATCTGCACCCATATAGAAGTACACATTGGATCCAATGCCAACGGGTTTCATAACAACACAAACATATTTAATTTCGACTACAGTGTTACATAACACATGTTACTGTATACCTATTTAACAACATCGACACCCGCAACCTTAAAGGGTGTGATACAGTTTTGGCCAGAAAATCAGTACCTGCATCTACACAGAGATGCCATTTGGCTCGGAAAGTCCACGAGTACTATCATTGTGTTTCACAATAGGAAACACTAAAAGTTTAACAAGTTTACATTGATATGCACTTTTTGAGAACATGGTACTTGTGTCTATTCAGGATGTGTGTGTGGTTTCGCCAAACATAAAAGCAAGTCCGACACCGATAAACAAATGGAACACCAGGTGCTGGTAAGGTGATATATCAAGGAAGGTAATTCAACCAATTAATTGGTGTCACAATAGCAACAAAGCATTGTAATGCGATTAAAGTGTAACATCATTTTCCTGATGGCTCTCGTGACCTTGGAACGTGGTGTAGTGTTTTGGCCAGAAAATCAATTAATACACGCACAGAAATATATAAAATGTCTCACTAAGGCATTCAGGGGCTTGTCCAGAGAGGGTAGTCTAGGGGGGGGGAGCACACAGACCTTCACTGAACTAGATGTTTTGCTCCCGCTCCGCCATAACATCAGTTTCCGCAGTCTCGGCTCGACTGGTAACGTCTGAAGACAGGGGCGGGGAGATGGGTGCTGTTGAAAATTTGTCGTCGCCGCGTCGCCGTCATTTCAGCTTATTGTAACCTGAACGGAGGCAAATTTCAAAGCGTCTGGGGGACACGGTCACGTGTTCCCATTCAAAAAGGTCTACAAGCACGCAAAATTCCAAAGGTTTACAGGGGCACGTGCCCTCCACATGCCTATGGCATATATGTTTCAGAATGTTTGAATGCATGAAAAGACCACGTTCACTGTCTAGTACGAGAATTATTACACACACAACATTGACCTTTGTTCACGATTATTAAAGATCAAAAGAACAAATTGCAACATATGTTTTCTTATTGCTAACACGTTGAGAATGTATTGATGTAGGTTGCAAAAACTAACATTCAATTCCTACCGGAAAACATTGACCCTCCTTTAACACGATTTTGATACAAAGGGGGTAGAAATTGAGCACCCGAACAGGAAGATCACGGATCCGAAGTTCACTGCGAATTAGTCACTTTGTCGAACGAAACGTCTGCTGACATTTCGCAGTTATTTGTTTAACTGCGAGCACACAGTCTACTATACTGCGCAGTTATGTGTACGTATGTGTACCCAGTCTCTATACCGGCGGTGATTGTCGCCGCATGTATGATACAGCAAGCACCAGTCGTGTCCCAGTGCACCCGAAGACACTGCGGCGAAGACGGCGACGGCGACGGCGACGGCGACGGCGACGGCGACGGCGACAGTTACGTGAGCGTATTGGCTGCGATTGTGCGTCGCCTCCTGCACACAGTGGAGCATCTAATAATGTTGAGACCTGTAGGTGTTGAGTCGCATAATGTCTCATAATGTTTCAATGGAACAGCTGCGGCAACAGCAAAGTATATCAACGGAAAGGTTGCAGCAACAGCTAAATGACACAACAACAAAAACAACTGACGAAACTTACATAGGGACACTGGCGAAACAAGGAGAGTGTATGTGTTGTTTAATTCCCAATACTGCTACTGTAGTAACACCACCGTAGTTATTTATGCTGCCTCCGGTAATACACTATGTACAATCGACAATAATTTATAAATGGCACATTTAGTAATATATGAAATACGGGGGTAAACTGGACACTCAGAGGGAAACAAAACGCTCCCTTTTTGTTTTATGCTCTGAATAGAGTTAATATAAACGAATTATTTGCATCTACGATAGCAATTTATAACATCAATGGTTCATTACGAATGTGGTCTCAAAATTAAAGATTCCAAGGAAACATCCGATAAACTGACCGCTGTTGCTTGTAACGCGAGCATGTATTTAACACTAAGATGATTGTTTTTGCATATTACGCGTTTTCCTTAACTAATTATGCAACCGTGTGACTCTACACATTTGACCTGTCTTTCACGTGATTTGTTGCCTAGCGACGCAGCGGATACAACAGTTACCGAATCTACTACCTCTCGGTTTGCTCGTGTCACAAATAAAATAGTGCGTGTGTACGCATTTGTACACAGTCCCTGTACTGGCGGTGGTTATTGTCGCATGTTTCATACACACAGCACCAGTCATATACCAGTGCACCACGAGTCACTGCCACGACGACAACGACAACGACGTGAGCGTATTGACGGCCATGGTGTCTCAACGTCAGGACACCGTGAAGCAGCTACAGCAACAGCTAAGTGACTCGATGGAACAGCAACAAAACAACTGATAATGCTCACGGAAACCTTGGCGAAACAAGAAAAGTGTATGTAATGTTTAATTAGCTCAACTACTACTGCTACTACTACTACTACTACTACTAATAGTAATAATAATAATAGCAATAATAACAATAACGCCGCCGGCAATAAAATATAGTATCTGTACACAATACGTACAGAGTTGTATCAATAGCAAAATAAGGATGACCGCGGTATGCTGGATACTTGTTCCGCCGATCCCGCAATGAACTGCGTTTACATACACCGCCTACTGAATGTCAAAGAGGTAATCGATATAGGGACTGAGCTCTTCTTGTAGAGTAGAAACAGAAGAAAATATACACCCCGTTAACGGAACCAACGGCAATCTGTCTCTCTTACGAATGTCAGGCAGGTTGTGGTTAATTAATTGATCCAAGTTTTGATACTATATTACCATAGGTGCACATCAGCCCCAATTCTTTCGATTGACATTTATTTTCATATGCACTTCCGTAATTTCACCCAGTGTTGAAGCGATATATTCCTGCCCGCGACTGCTACGGTTTATTGAATAACGGCAACAACGTCAGTGGCGTGTACGGTGTCTATCTGGACAAGCCGAGGAAGTATGTACTTTACCGTGGTGTCTTAACACATTCGTTTTGGAATAAAAAAGACAATGTGCTACTTTGCAGGATGTGGAAAATTTTTTTGTAAGGAAATCAATATATGCACATAAACGTATGACGAAAACATCTTGAAGTGATCAAAAGTAATATCTACTAGTATCGCAGCTGCAACATACTTGTTTTATTTGATGAAAGCTTTACACTGCTGCCATAATATGTATTGTGGGGACAGAAAGCATTTATCGAAAGGTGCCACAACAACAAAATATTTAATTTGGCTAAAGGCTCGGTGTCTCAATACGTATATTTTAAGGACAAAAAGACGATCACAACCTTTTTGAATAGTACCATGTTTTTGCCAGGAAATAAATATCTGCACCCATATAGAAGTACACATTGGATCCAATGCCAACGGGTTTCATAACAACACAAACATATTTAATTTCGACTACAGTGTTACATAACACATGTTACTGTATACCTATTTAACAAAATCGACACCCGCAACCTTAAAGGGTGTGATACAGTTTTGGCCAGAAAATCAGTACCTGCATCTACAGAGAGAAGCCATTTGGCTCGGAATGTCCACGAGTACTGTCAATGGGTTTCACAACAGGAAACACTAAAAGTTTAACAAGTTTACATTGCTATGCAGTTTTTGGAAAAACGTTACTTGTGCTTATACAGGATGTGTGTGTGTGGTTTCGCCAAACTTACAAACACGTCCGACACCAATAAACAAATGCAACATCAGGTGTTGGTAAGGTAACATATTAAGGAAGGTAATTCAACCAATTAATTGATGTCACAATAGCAACAAAGCACTGTAATGCGGTAAAAGTGTAACATCATTTTCCTGATGGCACTCGTGACCTTGCAACGTGGTGTAGTGTTTTGGCCAGAAAATCAACTCATACACTCACAGAACGATATCAAATGTCTCACTAACGCATTCAGGGGCTTGTCCAGAGAGGGTAATCTAGGGAGCGCACACAAAACTCCACTGACGTCCGACCTAAATGGTGTAACCAGATGTTTCGCTCCCGGTCCGCCATAACATCAGTTTCCGTAGTCTCGGCTCGACTGGTAACGTCTGAAGACGAGGGCGGAGGGATGGGTGCTGTTGAAAAATTTTCATTTCAGCTTATTGTAACCTGAACGGGGTCAAATTTCAAAGGGTCTGGGGGACACGGTCACGTGTTCCTATTCAAAAAGGTCTACGAGCACGCAAAATTCCAAAGGTCTACAGGGACACGTGCCCCGAGTCCCCCTCGACACGCCTATGGCATATCTGTGCTAGAATGTTTGAATGCATGAAAAGACCACGTTCACTGTGTAGTACGAGAATTATTACGCACACAAAAATTGACATTTGTTCAAGATCATTAAAGATCAAAAGAACAAATTGCAACATATGTGTTCTTATTACTAACACATTGAGAATGTATTGATGTAGGTTGCAATAAACTAACATTCAATGCCTACGGGAAAACATTGACCCTCCATTAACATGGTTTTGATACAAAGGGTGTAGAAATTGAGCACACTAACAGGAAGTTCCGAAGTTCACAGCGAATTAGTCACTTTGTCGAACGAAAAGTCTGCTGACATTTCGCAAATAGTTGTTTAACGGCGAGCACACAGTCAACTCTACTGCGCAGTTATGTGTACGTATGTGTACCCAGTCTCTATACTGGCGGTGATTGTCGCCGCATGTATGATACAGCAAGCACCAGTCGTGTCCCAGTGCATCAGAAGACACTGCGGCGAAGACTGCGACGGCAACGGCGACAGTGACTTGAGGATATCGACGGCGATGATGTATCGCCTCCAAGACACAGTGGAACTTCAGCATCAACAACAACATGTCTCAACGGAACAGCTGCAGCAACAGCTACGTGTCTCAACGGAACACCTGCAGCAACAGCTACGTGCCTCAACGGAACACCTGCAGCAACAGCTACGTGCCTCAACGGAACATCTGCAGCAACAGTTAAATGACTATACGGAACAACAACAAAAACAACTGACGAAACTTACGGAGACAATGGCTAAACAAGGAAAGTGTACGTATTGTTTAATTCTCACTACTGCTACTGTAGCAATACCACTGTACTTAGTTATGCTGTCTCCAGCAATAAACTGTGAACAATCGACAATAATTTATGAATGGCACATTTAGTAATATGTGGAATACGGAGGTAAACCGAACACTCGAAGGGAAACAAAAGGCCCTCTTTTTGTTTTATACACTGAAAACAGTTAATGTAAACTAATTATTTGCTTCTACGATAACAATTTACAGCATCAATGGTTCATTGCAACTGTGGTCTAAAAATAAAAGATTCTAAGGAAACGTCAGATAACCTGGCGGCTCTAATCTTCCTTATAAGGTGAGAACGTACATAACGCTAGGATGATTGCCTTAGCATATTACGCTTTTTCATTAACTAATTACGCAACCGCGTGACTCTACACATATGACCCATCCTTCACATGATCTGTTGCCTACCGACGCAGCGGATACATCAACTGACGAATCTACTACATCTTCGTTTGCCTGGGTCACAAATAAAATAGTGCGCGTGATCACCGTCAATCTTTGTCTCGGAAACAATGTCGATAAGAGTAAATACTAGTATTATGTGCATTACATTGCAAGGGCGGCGTGACATCTGCTAAATCAAACATACCCGCTTACAGTTGTTGCTCTCAAAATTTTGCTACGTGTTTTTGCCATATAGAAAACAAACTGGGCCGGAATATACGACAGAATGTTTGAATGTTCCACGTGATCGGCGTCAATTGTTGAAGTCTGCTGTTGCTGCTGATACTACTACTTATACTACTTCTACTACCATTACTAGTACTACTGCTGCTGCTGCTGCAGCTACTGCTGCTGCTGCTGCTACTACTGCTGCTGCATCTGCTACTGCTACTACTACTACTACTTATACTACTTCCACTACCATTACTACTACTACTGCTGCTGCTACTGCTGCTGTATCTGCTACTGCTGCTGCTGATACTGCTACTACTACTACTTATACTACTTATACTACTTATACTACTTCTACAACCATTACTACTACTACTACTGCTGCTGCTGCTGCTATTGCTGCTGCATCTGCTACTGCTACTACTACTACTTATACTACTTATACTACTTCCACTACCATTACTATTACTACTGCTGCTGCTGCTGCTTCATAGTTCAACGTGGGACATGTTTTCGTAACTAGTAATAAACAATAACGCACACTGACCAAGTTTGTGAACTGTTACATGTGGATTGGGGCGCCAGGCAACTGTCTCGAACTAGGACTACACTGCGCCGTACGTTGGCGCGCCACACATCGGCACGCTGGCAATACACGCGTTGACACGTTGACGCGGCACGCAATGGCACGTTCGCGTGTTGGCGCGCTGAATACAGTTACAGCGTTGGGCACATAAGCGCACCGGCATGATGTGGTCGATTAGGTTGGCGTAGAAAACCTGAACTTAAAAAAAATAAAAACATATTTTTTTATTTTGAACTAGGTGTGTAATGTTGTCTCTACATTGCCGGAACTTGCCATATTAGCTACGATAATACATATAGTAGTCGTAACACTTTCTGCCGTTCGTAAATCGAATAAGCCTTTATATAACAACATTATACGGAAACGTCTACGTGTGGAAGTTATATTCTAAATCGCTACCAATTATTTAATTGATTAACAAATTGTTGAAAAAAATGTATTTAGTTAAACATTTTAATGAAAGACGACATTTAAATATTTCTTCTGTACCACACGGAATTAACATAATTTTATTTGTTTAGCATCTGATAATGCCAATATTATGTTGTATTACCGACATTTTCCGCGGAACAATCTCTGTCGGATATAAATACGGTCGGAAGTTATGCAATTATTAGTGATATACACAGTGGAAAATGTTGTCTTATTCTAACATATTTAAATCTTCGTATCGTTCCAATACATGCCTGTGCAGATTATTTCTTGTATGCTGCCTCCAGGAGTACCTCAGGGGGAGTTGTACAGTTTTCCCCAGTAAATATAATTATTTATATTAATTCATATGATAAAGCTAACTTAAGTTAGTAACAAGTTATCATATGGTTTTAATGTTGGCTTATCATATGCTCGTCGTGACACATTTCTAAGCGTCAAGATGCATTTGGACGTTTTTGGTGAGCCTCAAGTGAGGTGCAGACGGGGGTCTCTCAGGGTGTTCTTGCAGGTTTCTGTTGGAGCCACTGTGTTCTCTTTATCATCTTCTTGCCGGCAGACTTCAAGATGTCGAACAGAGTCGTTTCCAACTAGCGAGATTATAGTTGTTGCGTGCCACCTTGTTGGACGTGTTAATTTGTGTGGTTGCACAAAGGTGGCCTCATCCTTGGCGACTCCACGATGATCGTCATAGAACGGGTGGTGTTATAAAGAGAAACAGGGAAACAAGGAGTAGACTACACATGCGAGTACGAGGAATTCGGACACCACAAATATACATACTGGAAAAACTTTGATATTTTTCACCCCATGCAAACCCTGGCACTGTAGCTAGTGAGTAATAAACGTGGATTCATCACTCGTTACATCTAGCAAGAACGCAGGTACCTAACGTATCATATTGTCAGCGCTAGTCACTGCGACACTCATCATCGAAGACAAAGACGGTGAACACTGCGTGCACAGTTCACTCCAGATAACTCGAATATCACATAAGTATGTTTTCGTCTAGTTGAACCTTTTTCCTCAGTTCCGGTCCTTTACGTTGCTAAAATGTAGGTCCTCATAACTAGATATTATATAGTAATTAGAACTAATAATAATAATAACTTTATTGAGACACTCGTTTCCAAAGAAGAAACATGTTAAATTGTGTTAACAATGTTTCTAAAATACAAATACACACGTAATGATTAATAGAGGTACTCAAATGTGAGTAATAAAATAAAACCTTCACAAATATTTTTCTAAAATAAAACTGAGCTAGACAATCATGATCTAAAGCTGTAATACATACAGCAATTACGGTATCGTGGATAATTCTCAGGTTCGACTTATCCACAGTGTATTGCACTTGTTTGTTGTAAAATGGTGTCAGTTGCTGTGTTGGCGGTCGCTGCCAAACGGACGTTATTGTTGTCACACGTAGGTGTTCCTTGCTACATACAAGTGAATGTTCATTGTCACGTATAGGTGTTCTGTGTGACATGTTTGTCTTCATTTTCACGTGTAGGTGTCTCAGCGAAGACGGGACGACTCCGTCGACTTCTTCCGTGACTGGGCCGACTACAAGGAGGGATTCGGCGACGTGGCCGGCGAATTCTGGCTTGGTGGGTCAAACATTACTGGCAATTTAATTCATACATCAAATCAAACCCAAAATGTGTTAATGTCAAGCGTGTTTGGGGGCTGGATTTCTCAAAATTGAATATTCCTACATAACACATTCATATTACAAAAGTATTGTTATTATTTAATAAAAAGCATACTTTATAGAAACAAATATAAATGGAACGTCATATCTTTCAGGTAGTACTTAGTTTGAATTGATTTAGATTAGTACAAATTGTACTGTTTTTTGTGTACATTTGGCGATACATTCAACAGCAGTAAGTTATTATTTTGATGTTGTATTAGAGTCGTTGTAGCTGGTGATACTTCGTGGTGTAACGTGACGTTGTTGGTTAGATATGTTATATATGTTTTACACGTGACATGGTGTACACTATTAAACTATATATTTTCAGGCAATGATTACCTTAATGATCTAACATCGCAAGCACGATATTCGCTACGAATAGACATTTGGATTATTACAATTTGTATTGCTTGTTGTGCACGTTTGGCGATACTTTCAATATAATTAAGTTACTGTCGTTGGTGATACTTCTTGGTAAACGCGACGTTGTGTTTTGATTACAGCTGTTTGATATGTTGTACACGTGACGTGGTGTGCAGAATTAAACTATATATTTCAGGCAACGATTACCTTAATGATTTAACATCGCAAGCCAGATATTCGCTACGAATTGACATGGAAGACTTTGACAGTGAAAGCAGATAAGCAGTGTACACCAACTTTGCTGTTTCACCGGAAGGAGACAAATACAAACACGTACTCAGGTCATACAGCGGCACGGCAGGTAAATGGAATATGTATGTATAAGTATGCATATATGTTGTACAAGCACAATATATTATATACGTACGTTTCTATGTTGACTGTTCAGTCGGATCAATTCGTGTGTCAGTGTAGCTGTGCTGTGTGAAAGCTTTACAAATCCCAGCGGAAATGTATAACTAGATCGCTTTATCCATCATTCATAATGGAATAGTCAAATTAAGAACGCCATTAGATAGGTCGCGCTATTCTAAGCAACGTCATCTCTGTAATAGGCAAATGGCCAAAGCTAAATCAGATTAGTTTATAAATATGTTCATAAACAAGTCTGGTAACATTCTACACAGACAACCTACTCCATCATTACCTGATCATGTGTCAATTAAGTATCTATGTGATTCGTTCTATAGTTACTTTAGGAATAAAATCAATATTATTCGTTCTGCTTTCCCACGACATTAGTAATTTAAGTAATGTCAGTGTGGACTTTCCACAAATAAATTCTCAACATTTGAAGCTGCAACAGTTGAAGAATTTAGAAAACTAATTATGTCCTCCCCAAATAAATCTTGTGCACTTGATCCATTTTCAACAATACTGCTAAAAGCATGTCTCTATACACTAATTGGACCTATAACATATTTGTATAAATGCATCACTTTGTTCTGGCTGTTTTCCTGATAATTTCATATACGCCCATGTCACACCACTTGTTAAGAAGTCAACTCTGCCTAAACAAGACCCAAACCTTTATAGGCCTATTTATAACCTCAGCTTTATTTCCAAAATAATAGAAAAGGTAGTAGCAAGTCGTCTTATGTATCACATTAGCACACATTTCTTAACTACTGTGTCACGATCGGCATATAGGCAGTTTCATTCAACAGAGACTGCCTTCTTAAAGGTTCATAATGACATTAACTTGAACATTGATAATGGTACTAGATCTCTCTGTCGCTTTTGACTCGATTTATCACAGCATTCTCACTGGACGCCTATTAAAGTGGTACGGCATATCTATAAAGATTGGGAACTGCTTTTCAGCTGCACTGCCGGCTTTATTTGGTGTTCCCAGGGTTCTGTTCTTGGGCCTTTGCTTTTTACTCTTTTCACCACGCCACTAAGCTCTGTTATACATAAACATAACTTGGATGATCATCTTTATGCTGATGATCCTCAGACCAACATTTCAGTTGCAGAGTAGTAAACTGGATGGTTTTTTTCCCTACGCGTATTTGGAATCAGTACATCACGCCAGCAAACTCGGTGCGGAATCTAGGAGTGATCTTTGATAGTAACTTCAACTTCCTCCAACACATATCTCAAACATGTCGCTGCTGTTTTTATCATATTCGTGATCTTTGCCGTATTCGCCGGTATATGTCATTTTCTGTTGCTAAAACTATTGCAACAGCGCTTGTTAGCAGCAGAATTGACTATTGCAATTACCACCTTTATAATATCGCTAGCAAGGATATCACAAAACTTCAGCGTGTCCCAAATTTTCTAGCAAGAGTAGTTACAAGATCTCCTCGTTTATCTCGCTCTGTACTACTTTTGAAGTCTTTGCATTGACTTCCTGTACGACATCGTATAATATATAAGATTGGTACCATTACATACCAGGCACTGTCCAATAAGCAACCGTCTTATTTGCATTCCTTGCTTACTCCTGTAAGACAATTTAACCAGCGTCGATCATCTATTTCTGACCTATTTTTGTTCCTAGAGTCAACACTAACATTGGAACTAGGGCTTTTTCTTTTGCTGCAACACTTTGGAATAAGCTCCCTCTTAGTGTTAGATCAGTTGAAAATAAAAAAAAATTCCGTCGTCATTTAAAAACGTATGTTTACAACCTTGCTTAATCACCGTAGTAGATTTTAAGATTGACCAATCCTTTTGTTTTCATGCGCCTCTGAGCTTGGTTTCCAAGGATTTAGGCGCAATAGAAGTTATCTTATTATTATTATTATGTCATGAACTTTTATGCGGACATCAATGTTCAAAGTCGTTGGCTATGTATATGTTTTATTCGCAACTTATAGCCGTGCATGCGTCTATTGGGCGGTGTTATTTATAAACAAACGTTTTGGACTCAATATATATAGGATGGTGTTTTCAGTCAAGGGATTTGTTTTTATGATGTAAACCTAAAATATGGATTTGAAAATGTTGTATACATATATGCATATAAGTAGTAGTAGAGTGGCTGAAGCCCCCTTGTAAAAAGGTCATGTACTCAAGATCAAAGAAAGATCAAAGAAATAGGCTCCGCCCCAAAAATATTTCCAAAAACTTAGCATCTATACAGAAAAAGTCAACATCAAAGGATTTTGCACTTTTTCCGAAAACTTAGCAGCGGAACTAAATACCCTTAATTACCCTTAATTACCCTTAATTACATTTGATTGATAGGACCACCCAACGATTCTGACCCGTTGCCCTTTAGTGTGTGTTTCTATGCGTGATTGACAGACCCAACGACAAATCAGAGGCTTGGAATCCGCCCAGCAGTATTAATGATTGGCTACTAAGGCTACTATATAGTATGGGCGGCCGGTGACGTGAATAGTAGCAGCTTGGCGATGACTCCCGCTATATATTTCCGTGGGAGTGCATCGTTTCTGTCGAACTGGTATCCGTGTCGAGTGGCGGCGTATGGTCGAGGCTTCAGATCCGTAGAGCACGCTTATCATTTTAGAAAAGCGATGTTTCACGACGATACCCAAACCGCTGAGTGTATCAAAGAGGCGTGGTCGGGGTATAGCGCAAAACGCCGAAGTTCCAGAATCGAGAAAAAGAGAACGAACGCCGAATGGTACGCCGTTAGGGTCGCGTGCATGAAGTCCCTGCTGATGAGCAAGTTCGGGGGGTCAAAGAAGTTGAAAGACGCCCTATTGGCTACCGGGGAAGCCGAATTGGTGGAGTGGGTGCCGTCGCACGATGCCTTCTGGGGTATTGGCATTGGCGACAGAGAGGGACAGAATATGCTCGGTAAATTAGTGATGGAGGTGCGCGAGGAGCTTAGAAGAAACGAATAAAGTCGGCTGTCGCGGCCGCGTGCGCGACAGTCGTAGATATGAGCGTGCCGTTGAAGCATCCGTTTACGTGTATTGTGGCCGGTCCCACGGGGTGCGGCAAGACTACTTTCGTTGCTCGCCTAATACGGCATTCGGCCGCCATGATCGAGCCGCCGCCCGAGAAAGTCCTGTGGTGCTACGGCCAGTGGCAGGACGCCTACAAGACGATGCCGCCTACAATAGAATTCGTAGAGGGCCTACCGGATCCGACGCGTTTAAACGGCAAAACGAGGACGCTTCTAGTGCTCGATGACCTCATGGAGGAAACCAATAGTCGGGTCACGACCCTGTTTACTAAAAAAGCCATCACTGTAACACGTCCGTCGTACAGTTGCTGCAGAATATGTTTCCGAAAGGAAAAGAGAGCCGCACGATTAGTCTGAACGCCCAATATATGGTACTATTCAAGAGCCCCCGGGATGCCGGC
Source organism: Escarpia spicata (assembly GCA_963995525.1). Lineage (NCBI taxonomy): Eukaryota > Metazoa > Annelida > Polychaeta > Sabellida > Siboglinidae > Escarpia > Escarpia spicata. Next base: position 73,024,856 of record OZ023206.1, read on the forward strand.
CAAGTAAGTCACCTAACAAAACAGATGTATCCGGGTAAGGTTGACTACATGATCGAGTCTTTCAAAGACGCCACGTCGGCCGCGTACGGCTATCTTTTTGTAGATTTGAAACAGGAAACGGAGGAGTCCATGCGCATGCGCACGTGTATATTTCCGGACGACCGCCTCCAGTACGCCTACGTGAGGCGATAAAAGGAGGGCGCCGTCACCGGGAGCGTCATTCGCGTTAAGGATGGCGGACCGCGTGAAGAGGCATGTCCTGGCGTTGCAGCTGCTGAGTCGTACTAAGAAGGACGTCGCACTGCGAAAGGCCGTAATCGCCGACGCCGACGCCGACCTCGTGTGTAGTCTGTGCGATTGCGCATACAACATTCTGATAGGGAACGTGAAAATATCGGCGAAGCAGAAAAAAGTACTGGCAAAATACAAGAAGCACTTGCGTAAGCTGGGGAACAAAAAGGTGCCCGTCAAACAGAAACGGGCCATTCTGCAAACGGGGTCGGGCGCCTTTCTGACGCCCCTGCTGGCACCGTTAGCAAGCACCGTTTTACTGCCCCTGCTCAGACAGACTTTCGGCGGGAAAAAGTGAGAGGATTCAGCACGCAAAGAAGATGGCGTTGGTCGATCCGCGATTGGTGGAGAGCCTACTGCCGCTTATCGACCAACCGCCGAGCACGACCCGGTCGCGTGCGATGAGTAGCCTGGACAGTGACATGAAAAACGTTCTAGAACGATCGGATTTATCGGACCACGATAAGGCGGTGTCGTACAATCAACTGTTGGGCCGCTACAACGCGCTAGAGGCGGCCCGAGCGGCGCAGCCAGTACGCGTGTCGGTGGTGAGCGAGTTGACACCGGCTGCAACAGAGGCGACAACGACGCCGCCCTCGGACGCCATAGAGCGCGAAATAGTGGACAGCGTGCCGAAAACCCTGAAAGCGAAAGCCGGCCGACTTATTGCAAAAATGAAATCCGATCCGCTGTGTCGATGGAACGACCGCGGCGAGTTCGTGTACGACGGTCGAACGGTTAAGGGGAGCAACATGGTCGACCTCGTGAACGACCTTATGCGAACACGAAAGAAGATGACCCCTCCTGTGGGGTGGGAAACGTTCGGGGAGCGTATGAGGGGACTGAAAGTGCCTATGGAGTTCGTCGGTAAACCCCGGTATCGGAAGGCCATGCAGCAGTCGAAATGGGTAGAAGAGACGGCACCGACGCCGGCTAAGCCCATTCGGCTCGGCGAGACGTGGACGCAGCAACACAGGCGGAGGACCGCCGTTAAAAAACGCCGTAGCGAAGCGCCGGAGTGGGAGACGTCGTCTTAAGATCAGCAATGCGAAGGTCGGTGATCGTCGTCGTAGCCGCCACAGTGCTTGTCCTTGTCTACGTCGGCATATTGGTGTGCGTCAATCGTGATTGTTTATCAACGTTGTCATGGTGTCCGGGTGGATTCGTGGCGCTAAACGAAAGCGTCGTCAACGAGACGATCCTCTTCTGAGGCGCGCCTATTACGACCCGAAACAGGCGGGCAGCTATGGCGCCGTTGACGCATTGTATAGGGGGGTCGCAGCACGCAAACCGATCGTCGAGCGGTGGCTTGCGGCCCAAGATACGTACACCCTGCACAAACCGGTTAAACGAAAGTTCAAACGACGCTGCGTTATCGTCGGCGGTCGAAACCAGCAGTGGCAAGCCGATTTTGTCGACGTCGCTACACTGAAAAAATTCAATGACGGCATAACGTTTCTATTGACGGTTATCGACGTCTTCTCGAAGCGGGCGTGGTGCGTCCCGTTGAAGAGTAAGTCGGGCCCGTCCCTCGTCGCGGCCTTCGAGACCCTGTTGCAGGCGGAACGACCGCCGCACGCCCTGCAGACGGATAAGGGGACGGAGTTTCTCAACGCGCCCCTACAGAAACTCTTGAGGAACCACGGCGTTCGCCATTTCGTGACGCATAACGAGGAGACTAAGGCGAGCGTCGTGGAACGCTTCAATAGGACGCTGAAGACGCGCATGTGGCGCTATTTTACGAAACATCAGACGCTGCGACACGTAGAGGCGTTGCCGCATCTCGTACGATCGTACAACAACGCCTACCATCGAAGCATCGGCAGGACGCCGGCGAGCGTTAACGCCGAAAACCAGGAGAACGTATGGCAACGACTGTACGGGGGCGCCTCCGGCGGCGGTAAACCGAAACTGCGAGAGGGAGACCTTGTGCGCATCAGCAAGGTGAAGGGTCGGTTCAGAAAAGGGTACATGGCTAACTGGAGCGAAGAGCTCTTCACCATCGTAGAGGCGCATCCGTCCGAGCCGCCCGTGTATCGGCTGGAGGACGATGCCGGGACGCCGGGACGCCGGTAGAGGGCACCTTCTACGAGGAGGAAGTACAACGCGTGATCGTCCCGAAGGAGAAACTGTACGACGGCGTCGTAAGGGGGGCACTGAAGTGCTCGTGAAATGGAGCGGTTATCCGGCCTCGTTCAACAGCTGGATCGACGCCGGGGCGCTCGTGGACTATAAAGGGTAGGGCGGTCGTGGCGTCGACGGACAGTCATGTGGACGCGCCACATGGGGTGCTGGCCCCTACACGAGGCGGGCCTATGCAACGGTTTTTCGTTCTTTTATAAAGGCCCCTGCTGCATTGAGAGACCTCAGTGGCGCAACGATGACCGACGGGGCGACATCCAACTAGACGCCTACAAGCGGGCGGCCTACACCATACGTCGGGGAAGCCGACGAAAACGAGTCAAGCGCCTTCGCGATCGACGTCGACGCGTCCGCGCCTATCACCCCCTCCGTCCGCGAACACGCTCCATGGCATTTCTTCGGGAGCGACTGCCCTAAATCCGAGATCATCTTCATATGCCAGGTCGTCGTCCTGTACTCGGTCATCATCGTGAGTATATACAATCTGTCGAGAGGTCAGGGCGACTCCAACCTGTGGACGGCCCTGATGAGTAGCTGTCTCGGCTACCTGCTCCCGAGTCCGTCTATATGATGGCTTCGTCTGACTTTTACCTGGTCCTGCCGAGCAACGCGTCCATGAAGGAGCACCCCGAAAACACGTTGACTCACTACAACACGAAGCTGCCGCGGCGCATCGACCTGTCGGGCCAATGGGAGTGCGGTATGGTAAATCTACAGTACCTGCACACGTGGTACAACGTGAGGGTCGCGGACTCGTACTTTCACCTGGCCTGCAGGACGGCGTCGCCCAATACACTGTTTAACTTTGGCGGCGAAACGGTTTTCCGACAGGGGCAAATTCCTTACGGGTTTTACAACAGCGCTTACGAGCTACGCGAGAGCTCAACGAGGAACTGGTGAAACTGAGCACCGACGCCGTCAAGGCACGCCTGACGTACAGCACCATCACCAACCGGATGACGCTATATCTATCGCAGGGTGTCAAATTTCGCTTGCCGCCCGATAGCCGGCTGAAGAACGTGCTAGGTTTCGAATCGTCCGTCATCGTGAGCCCAATCTTGGGAGCGACGGCCGGCAGCGGAAACGCCACCTATTCCTACGAGCAAGAGGGCTCGCATACGGTGGACATGAACGCTGGTATCGACACGCTGTACGTGTACACCGATATCGTGGAGACGCGCATCGTCGGCGACACGTTTGCCCCGCTCCTTCGACCCGTCGCCATCTTCGGGCTGAACGGGGCCATTATTGCGAACTCGTTCGACCGCATTCAATACGTGCCCCTCCTGAGGCGCCAATTCGAGACGGTCGAGATCGATATAAGGGACGACTTCGGTCAACCGATACCATTCGAGGGGGGAAAACTCGTGACGACGCTTCACATCAGACGCTGCAAATCTAAACTGTTTTGACGATGACGACGCGCAACGCGTACGACGACTACTACCTTCGTCAGGTCGGCGGCGCGCTACCCGTCTTCGTCGGTGGCCGAGGCCAGCGGGGTCACGGTCTGGGCAATCTCTTCGGCAGCCTGTTTCGAAGCGCCATGCCGCTTATTAAGAGAGGCGCCGTGGCGCTGGGGAAGCGCGCCCTTAATACGGGCATACGTATGGCGCTGGACGTCGTCGCCGGCCAGAATCTGAAACAGTCGGTAAAAAGGCGCGCGAAAGAGGCCGGCGCCGACCTACTCGACGGCCTACTGAATAAACAGCCGCCGCCGAAAAAATGACGCCGCCGCTGCATAAAGCCACCGGGTAAGGCGGCGACGGCCAGTAAGAAGAAGGGGCGCCGCCCGAAACGGACGTCACCGCCGAGCGATATATTCAGTCGTTAGGGAAAAAATGGCGTTCGTGCATCGGCAATCGTGCGAGGGCATCAAGACCGAACTGGACCTGTTCGACATGCCGATGACGCAGACGAGCATCGTGAGCGGTCAGTGGATCGACTACCAGCCGCTGACGTCTCTCGACGCCGGCGGGCCTATCGAATTTCTCGTCCCGGGTTCGGGCGACGACTACGTGGACCTGTCGAGCGTTAGACTGTACGTCCGATTCAAACTGGTCCAGGGAGACGGCACCAATCTCGTGAACGCTTCCGTCGTGGCGCCTGTAAATAATTGTCTCCATTCGATGTTCAGCCAAGTCGACGTGTCGCTGAACGGAACGCTCGTAACGCCGTCGACCAATACGCACCCGTATCGGGCGTACCTCAAAACGCTGCTGAGCTACGGCAAGGATGCGAAAGGGACGAAGCTCCAGGGGGGCCTGTGGTACAAAGATACCGCCGGCGCCATGGAGACGACCGACGGCGGGGGGAACGTCGGGTACACGGCGCGGAGCCACCTCACGGCGGACAGCCACGAGGTGGAGATGATGGGACGCCTACACGTCGACGTGTTCATGCAAAACCGGTACCTGGTGAGCGGCGTCGACATGAAGATGCGACTGGTGCGCGCGAAGGACGCCTTCGCGCTCATCGGCGACGCAGCCGACCCGGGGTGGAAAATCGTGCTGTTGGAGACCTACCTGCAAGTGCGAAAAGCTAAGGTGAACACGTCCGTCTAGCTCGCCCACATTAAAGCGTTGGCGCGCGGGACGGCCAAGTACCCGATACGTCGAGTCGACACCAAGGTGTTCTCGATACCGCAGGGGACGATGTCTCACACGCAAGAGAACGTCTACCTGGGCGTCCTCCCGAAACGCGTGTACATGTTCCTGATAGACAACGACGCCTTTAACGGGACCTACGTTAAAAACCCGTTCAACGCGACACACAACGACATAAACTTCGTGGCGCTCTACGCCGACGGTCGCCAGATACCGAGCAAACCACTGCAGCCGAACTTTACGCAGGGGCACTACATACGAAGCTACATGAACCTCTTCGCGGCGACGGGAAAAGGGTACGAGGACGAGGGAAACGACATGACGCGCTACGACTTCGGCGGCGGCTACACCATCTTCGGTTTCGATCTGACGCCCGACTGCTGCGACGGGGACCACTTTAACCTCGTGCGTAAGGGGGCGCTGCGTGCCGAAATACACTTCGCTGCCCCACTACCCCTACCGGTGAACGTCATCGTTCACGCCGAATTCGAGGGGGTGGTGGAGATCGACATGAGCCGGAACGTCGTGCTCGAATCGTTGTAGCATGTACACGTTTCAACTGATGCGCCGCCTACGAGTCGACCCGTACACTAGGAGAGTACTGGGTGGCGCTCTACATCGACGTCGACGGCCGCGGCGACTACTTCGATTCGTACGGCCTGCCGCCCCTGCACGACGACTTTCGCGCCTTCCTGCGCCGCAACTGCGGCACTTCGTGGACGCACAACGACAAGCGACTGCAGAGCGTCGTATCTAACGTGTGCGGACAATATTGCGTCGCCTACCTGCTATTGCGATGCCGCGGTGTGCCGCTCGAGGGCTTCCAGGCCCTATTCGGACCCGATAGGGTGAACAACGATTGTCTCGTATTCGACTGGCTAAAGCCTTGAACATTATTATTATTATTGTCGCTTTCCGCTTACTGTATTCGCATTAATAAAAAGCAAAACGATGAAAACGTACATGGTGTGTGTATACATATTTTTTATTGTAGTGTAGTGCAAAGACGTCGTCACCACGGCGCCGATACGCGTATAGTTAGTGTAGGAGGGCCGGCCACTAGGGGGGCGCCTATAAGGCGCCCCTAGTGGCCGGCCCTCCTACACTAACTATACGCGTATCGGCGCCGTGGTGACGACGTCTTTGAGCACGCGGCGCTTAGAGTAAAAGTAGCTCAGCGCCGCGCGCTCCTGAACGTACGTCAGCACGGACGTGTCTTTCACTTGAAAGCCGCGGTTCCAACCGACGCCGCTCCGCTGGTCGCGCAGCACGGCCAGGAAGGCGTCCTTGTCGATGGCGTCGTTCTGCCGCTTGCTCAGACCCTTCGTGCTGTACTTGTCGGTGGCGCCGAAACAATAGTACGTCTTGCTGCAAAGCGCAACGATGCCGTCGCCGGACCACTCTTCGCTTGTCGAAGCGGCGTCGTCCGGCGAGACGGCATTGCACGTACGCGTCCGCGTGCGCGTCGCAGCACTCGGCCGGAAACCAGGCGCCGCGTTGACGAAAGTAGCGCTCGCGCAGGGCCGGCGTCACCAGCTCGTCGACGTCGCGGCCAGATCACCTGATAGATGCGGTCGACGACGACGCCATGCGCCAGATACCACCGCAGTAGGGGCGTCGCGAGTAGAATTTTCTTACCGAAAAAACTACCCACGAGTGTTCGCTGAGGTCGGGTCAGGAGGTCGTGCGCTTCCGCGTAGCGTCGCATGAACGGGCTGAGAGCGTCGCGATCGATGCAGACGTTCTTAAAGATGGGCTGCATCTCGGCGAAGGTGGCGCGCAGCGCGGCCGGCACGGCGATGTCGCACCCGATCTGGCCGAACAGAGCGCCGTCGCGTACGCCCTCCAAGATCGTCGAGCGCGTAGGGGTGACGGGCCTCCACCGAGATTCGTCGGGCGGCGCAGGCGTCAACGGGGGCCGCACGGCGCGCCACTGGCACTCCCACATTTCGACGACGGTGATGAAACGGCGCAGGTAGGTCGTCACGGCGCGTGTCGCCGCGTACAGCTCGATCATCGGTCTTCCGTTGACGGCGTTCGTCGGCTTTCCCGTGCACGGGAAGCCGTGGAAGTAGCAGCCGTGGAACTGGTAGGCCGTTCCCGTTTCGCTACACCAGCCGTCGACGCGGTACTTGCCGACGCGCTTTTCGCGTCCATTAAGCAGGTGCCGTATGCGCACCACCGTCCGGTCGGCCACCCACGTCAGCCACTGCATGGCCATACGACCGTAGCGGTGCACGCGCTCCGGTCGAAACGCGTTCACCTCGCGGCGGCGCGTGAACCAGCCCGTCGGCATCTCTTGCATGATCGCCCACAGATAGAGGGCGTTCGCTTCAAAGCCCACGACCGAGCGACAGGGGCGCGCCTCGTCGCGTCGCAGAAAGGTCACGCCCGCCTCGTGATGACGCGCGAAGATGATCGATGGACCGCCGACGATCTGCGATTGCAGGGGACTGTGCAGGTCCTTATTCGGCTCGTTGAAGAGGGCAAAGGTGATCGAGGCCGGCAGATCGTTAAACAGATACAGTAGCGTCAGGTCGGGCACACTTATGGCGTCCTTGAACATGTCGATGCGAAGCTTGCGATAGAACGCGAACTGTTTGGCGACGGCCTCGAGAAACGGCACCACGTCTCTATTATTATACCACACGAGGAAGTCGAGCATCGTCGTCATGCCCTCGCCGCGCCAAGCCGCCACGCAAACCTCGTACGCCGCGGTGAAGATGCCTTCCTGTTTCAGGTGGCTGTAGAAGGCTTCCCGCGGCGGCAGTTCGGTATCGTTCAATTTCGCCACGTCGATATACTCGTACGGGAAGTAGCCCTTCGTCACCGCGCAGCCGTACGCCTTCAGAAAGCGGTCGTAGCTGACGCCGGGGGCCAGGTAGTTCGTAATGTCCAGGAATTTCAGCGTCGACGTCGCCAGACACATATAGTTATTCTGGCGCTTGATGGTGAACGCCGACGACGTGTGCTGATCGACGGAGGTCATGTGAAGGGGGACCAAGTACTTTTTGACGACGTTCATGTCGTACTTGCCCGAATTAAATCCAAGGACGGGCAGCTGGTGAAGGTAGGTCCACAGGCGTTTGGCGAGCACGCTGTACGGCGACTTGGCCGCGTCTTCGGTGGGGGCGGCGCGCCGCCAGTCGTCGTCGAGCGTATCGAGTTCGTCGAAGGTCGAATCGTACAGCGGACGAACAGCCGCGCACGCCGCTTCGCTCGTGGCCTCCAAGGCGGCGATCAGGCGCCGCGCGACGTCGGCCGAATCGCCGGTCGTGACGAAACACTGCGCCGCCTCGTGGCCGGGAACGTTCGACGCGATGCTCACGCTGAGCAGCTCGTGACGGGCTAGCCACCGGCACTTGGCGGTGTCCGGCGGCAGGTCGGTGTCGACGAAGTAGCACTCAAAATCGAACGTCGCCCTGAACGGGTAGTAGCGCAGGCTGTCGTCCAAGCAGACGCCCTCGTCCTCCAGCTGCTGGAACACGGACGGCGCCGGATGGTAGAGGCCGCCCGGGAAGACGTGGCGAACGCCGCCGTCGCACGTCGCCTCGTGGCGTCGCAACTCCCATAGGGTCGGCCACAGGGCGTTGGCGCACTTGCCGCACACGCACGTTTTCGTGTACATCGAGACGTCGCGTATATAGGAAAAGTGTGCGCCGCACACGTTGACGTTCAGGGTCGTGGGGTGCGCGCCGAGCGATCGACGGACCAGCTCGGCGGTGTCGGCCCGCGTCAGACGATAGGCGACCACGTTGACGCCGAAGATCGCCTCCACCCGGTTGAGCGCGCTCAGGAGGATGCCGGCGGCGTGCGTCGTGCCAGTGGATCTACAGTAGTCGTCGTATAGGCGCTTGGCGGGGGCCGTCAAACGATCGATGTCCCTGCTCGCCTCTAGGCGCCTCCTATGCAGCACCAAACAGCGGAACAGGCATAGGTTATCCGCGTAGGGGTTGCCTCGGCGGTCTTTCGTCAGCCCGATGACGGCCCTGTTGGTGCGCACGTAGGCCGGAAGGTGCAGCGCGCCGTCGACGCAACCGATAGGATGATTTATGATGGCGTTAAGAAAGTAGGTCACGTTCGTCACCAATTCGGCGACCCAGCCCGAGTCGGGGCGCTGCGCGATCACGTACTGGAGAACGTCGCGCGTACGGACGTCCTCGAGGAAGCGCTCGAACGAACGCGCGTCGGTAACGAGAGGGAGGACTTCCAGGAGGCGGCCGCAACAATTACAGGATGAATGAAAATAACGCAGGCGCCCCGTCACCTTGTGGCGTAGAATAAACGCGTAGCTCACGTTGATCTTAAAGGAGCACGTTTGCGCCTCGAACATTCGTCTTAGACGGGGTTCGAGGGCGCGCGTGTTCGGACAGTCGGTTAATTGGAAATTATAGCGGGATTGTATGTGGCCTCGCGCCACCGACGTCTGTATACTCGACCAATGCTCTTCGATGACTCGACGCAGTCCAATCGCCAGGTCGCTAGGGGGCGGCACCTCGTCGTCAGGCGGTGGTGGTGGTGGTGACACTACGCCGCAACTTCTCAGATGGATCAGCATTGGGTGGCGCCTAGTGAAAGGGCGACCGCATTTTGGGCACTCGCGTTCGGTCGCTCTGTCGCTGCCGCACGTTTGCGATGTCTTCGCGTGTTTCAAAAAACTATAACGTGTAGCGAAATAGAGGCCGCAATTTGGGCATTGCGAACGACTACAGGAGTGGCCCGCCAGAGCCTCTCGACCACACACGGGACAGTTCGGCATAGCTGCTTTTATTTTTTTGCACTTCCAGCTACCCCTCTCCGACTAGCCGCAGACGACGGCGCGCCGCCTCTTATACAGGACGGCGGACCATTCTAATTGGCTGGCTGACTTGACGGACGCGGGAAGGCCTCTTTTTTATTATTAGGACCCTTCTGTTTTGTTGTAGGCGCGCCGATGTAACAACGCTTTATTAAGTGACGCACGCGCTGTTATTAGCAAACAGCATTGTTCAATTACTTGCTGATGACGGGGCCAGGACATTCAACGATTTATTACTGTTGTGCTATGACTCAGGGTGGCGCCCATTCAACGCTTTTATTATCGCGAGAAAGGGAATGAATACGTTTTATTAAGCGACGACACGAGGAGTTTATTATTATTAAGTATAGTGTTCGTTTAAGCAGCATGAGGTTCAGGACGATCTAATTCAACTGGCCTGTGATGCGGGCGGCACGGGATATGGTCAATGGCGGCGATTTTTTTCAACACTTTTGACGAGAAACCGATATAACAAATGAATACGTGTTCAACGTTTTATTCACCAACGACATAAATTCGCAAACAGTATTGTGTTCAATTCAATAGGCGACCTATATACAGAGGTCTATTTATCAATACAAACAGCGACGGGTGGACCATAGGTTTTTTCAATGGCGTCAATTTTTTCAACGCTTTTATTACGAGACACCGATATAACAAATGAATACGTTTTCAACGTTTTATTCACCGACGACATAATACGCAAACAGCGTTCAATTCAACAAGCAAGAAAGCGACCTATATATTTATTCATAATGTTCATCACGCACTATTCAGCGATATAGTGTTCGTTTGGGCACTCTTTATTAAGTATAGTTTAAGCATGTTCAGCGATCGATGCCTTCCGCCACGTCAAGGCCCCTCCTCCGGAGCAAATACTCCTGGGTGGCCGCCTCCAGCGTGGCGCACTCGATGACGTCGTTCCAATCCGTGGTAAGTAACCAATCTGACACATATTTGATGAGGGCAATCTCGGCACTCCGATTCGGGCCGGTCTGCCCCATGCGGCCGCTCATGATGTGCATTAATTGTGTAAAGCACGGCAACAAGGAGCGCGCCGTGTAAAACGCCAGGACGGGCTGAAAATACCGCCTAAGCAGGTCGCCCACATCGTCGTACACGCGCGGATAGTGGCGTCTCGGTCGACCCGCACGGTAGCCGGCCATGTGAACGTACGGACATCCTTCGTTGGGGGCGCACTCACCGCAGCTGGCTCGTCCCCGGTCCAATATGCCGTCGCCTATCCACTCCGCAAAGGCCTCCAGGAGGCACCTCTCGTGTTCCGAGATTGACGAGAGGGGCGAGGCCAGCCGCGTTGGCGGCGCCATCTCCGGCGACACGGTGGACCCCTTCTCGATGACGTACGGGAATAAACTTGCGTACGTTGGTGGCGTCGTCGTTCTCGTCCCGCCAAAGGCATCGGCGTATGATCGCATAGCGGCGTCCGACATAACCAGTACCTTCTCCAACACGGAGTCGAGTGTTCGATCGCGCGCCGCCGGATTGGCCTGCAGAATAAATATTATTATTATTATTATTATAGTCACACGCCGTTTAGTCGGTCTTTGGCAGAGAACGCTTCAATGTCCGATAGTCGGCCGCCACATCGAGCAGGGCCTCTATGACGGGGCCAGCCAGATCAGGCCTGGCGTTGGCCAGACGTGCTGCAGCAGTGATCGATTTTATGGCATCCAAGAGCCGATGCACATCCTGCGGGACACAAAGTAGGGCGAACGTTAATGGCGCACGATGCAGACTGCCACGAGTCAGCGCAAAGGGTTAATCATTCGTCCCTCCATAAATCGTCGTGTTTTTGCCGCGGCGTAAACTGTAGGGGCATGGTGACGACACTTGTCTGACTATCATACGACGGCGCCGTCTATTCTGCAGCACAACAACAACAACAAAGCAGTAAAACAAACACTAATCACTTATTTTCTTCAAAGAGCACACCGTATAGGAGGGCACCCCAGCCCACGTAATTTTCCGCACTTCCACATCAACGATAGTTCCGACAAGCGCCGTCACCGTGTCACGCAATTCGTCGGCATCGAGTCCGACCAAATAGGAGGCCTGGTAGTCAACGAGGGGCGTCATATTGCTATCGAAAACAATTACCCACGTTTCGTCATCCACGCCCGACCCATTCTTCAACATCATTCGCATAGAGAAATAATATTTCGTTTCATTCTGGACCCCATGCGACATGCACATCATATCACCGTTCATAGTCGAATGTACTTTTCGTCGACACAGCATACACCCCTCGTACACGCACTTATCGCGCCAACAGATCGCTTCGATAGTGGGGAAATCTCTTATCCTATAACGCCCGTCCACGACCACCTGCAGCGCGTGCAGACTCACCGTCGAAGGCAACAATACAACGGCGCCCCTCTCAGAAGGTGGTCGGTGGGCGTTTGCCGCCTCCGGCTCACGTCCCGATACCCCCGGCGTGGGCTCCTGGGCCGGTCCTGTAGCCGCGTCGCTCTCCTTGTTGCGTGCCGGCGCGACGCCGGGCAACTGTGCAGTCGGCTGAGCCTGCGCGCCGCCCCGTGCTGCTGGGATGATAGGACGCAGCAGCACATCGTCCGAAGCCGAGCCCAACGCCGAAGACGGACGCCCATGTACAGTCGATGAAGCGCTGCGAGTGGGCAGGTTCGGCGGCATCACCTGCTTTCTGGATCTCTTCCGTGGGGTTGATTCGTCTGCCATTGCGACGTCACTGTGAACACAACACACATATAGTTTGCCTCCCCTTTTATACAGAACTAGTAAAGGGTGCGCGTGCACCTGATCACGTACGCCACACAACAGGCATATCAAGTTTCACAACAACCCAGCGTAGAACTTTTATGCGTGGTTATAGCCACTTTCGACCGCCTCAACGCAGCTCCAATTAACAGGCAACCCTTTTATACAGTGGTTTTGTGCCGGTACAATGGTTATAGGCAATATTCAGTTGTTTTTAGTTCTACCTTAGCGATCCAAACAGCGCCACTGAGTGCAGAGAAACATTACAGCAATCGGTCGCTAGCCAATTAACAGGCAACTCTTTTATATAGTGGTTTTGTGCCGGTACAATGTTTATAGGCAATATTCAGTTGTTTTAGTCCTACCTTAGCGATCCAAACAGCGCCACTGAGTGCAGAGAAACATTACAGCAGTCGGTCGCTAGCAGCGTCCGAACTTTACACCAGTCCATGTATCAGGTTTCACAACAACACACATCCGCCTAACAGCGTAGAACTTTTATACGTGGCTATGTACTGGTACAGTGATTATAACTACTCAGTACTAATTTCGTACTCATCAATGCTACTCTGCCGGTACAATGGTTATAGACAATATTCAGTTGTTTTAGTCCTACCTTAGCGATCCAAACAGCGCCACTGAGTGCAGAGAGACATTACAGCGGTCGGTCACTAGCAGCGTCCGGACTTTACACCAGTCCATGTATCAGGTTTCACAACAACACAGTCGCCTAACAGCGCAGAACTTTTATACGTGGCTATGTACTGGTACAGTGGTTATAACCACTCAGTACTAATTTCGTACTCATCAATGCACCCCCAATTAGTAGGCAACTCTCTTATACAGTAGTTTTATGCCGGTACAATGGCTATAGGCAATATTCAATTATTTTAGCCCTACCTTGGGTCTGACGATCAAAAGGGACCACTAGAGTGCAGAGAAACGAAAACACACACGCAAAGGGCACGGGGTCAACGCTGAACATCCCCTTAATACAGCAGCTTGTGGTCTCAAACTCATTCTAAGCCTCTGATTTGTTGTTGAGCCTGTCAATTACGCCCCTCAAGTATAGAGAAACGAAACACATACATTACACGCACTAAGGGCAACAGGTCAGCGTCGTTGGGTGGTCCTATCAATGAAAGGTAATTAAGGGTAATTAAGGGTATTTAGTTCCGCTGCTAAATTTTAGGAAAAAGTGCAAAATCCTTTGATGTTGACTTTTTCTGTATATATGCTAAGTTTTAGGAATTTTTTTTGGGGCGGAGCCTATTTCTTTTATCTTTCTTTGATCTTGAGTACATGACCTTTTTACACGGGGGCTTCAGCCACTCTACTACTACTCATATATATATATATATACATATATTATAAAGTTCATTCATATTAATATTTATATATGTATACACATACATACATATATACTTACGTACAGACATACATACATAGATAAATACATACCTACATAAGTACGTACGTGCGTGCGTGCGTGCGTGCGACATGTTTGAGATATGTGTTGGAGGAAGTTGAAGTTACTATCAAAGATCACTCATAGATTCCGCATCGAGTTTGCTGGCGTGATATACTGATTACAAATACGCGTAGGGAAAAAAACCTCCAGTTTACTACTCTGCAACTGAAATGTTGGTCTGAGTATCATCAGCATAAAGATGATCATCCAAGTTATGTTTATGTATAACAGAGCTTAGTGGCGTGGTGAAAAGAGTAAAAAGCAAAGGCCCAAGAACAGAACCCTGGGGAACACCAAATAAAGCCGGCAGTGCAGCTGAAAAGCAGTTTCCAATCTTTATAGATATGAAGTACCACTTTAATAGGCGTCCAGTGAGAATGCTGTGATAAATCGAGTCAAAAGCGACAGAGAGATCTAGTAAGATAAGTGCAGTCACTTTACCATTATCAATGTTCAAGTTAATGTCATTATGAACCTTTAAGAAGGCAGTCTCTGTTGAATGAAACTGCCTATATGCCAATCGTGACACAGTAGTTAAGAATTGTGTGCTAATGTGATACATAAGACGACTTGCTACTACCTTTTCTATTATTTTGGAAATAAAGCTGAGGTTATAAATAGGCCTATAAAGGTTTGGGTCTTGTTTAGGCAGAGTTGACTTCTTAACAAGTGGTGTGACATGGGCGTATTTGAAATCATCAGGAAAACAGCCAGAACAAAGTGATGCATTTATACAAATATGTTATAGGTCCAATTAGTGTATCGAGACATGCTTTTAGCAGTATTGTTGAAAATGGATCAAGTGCACAAGATTTATTTGGGGAGGACATAATTAGTTTTCTAAATTCTTCAACTGTTGCAATTTCAAATGATACAAGTTGAGAATTTACTTTTGGAAAGTCCACACTGACATTACTTAAATTACTTATGTCGTGGGAAAGCAGAACGAATAATACTGATTTTATTCCTAAAGTAACTAGAGAACGAATCACGTAGATACTTAATTGACACATGATCAGGTAATGATGGAGTAGGTTGTCTGTGTAGAATATTACCAGACTTGTTTATGACCATATTTATAAACTAATCTGATTTAGCTTTGGCCATTTGCCTATTACAGAGATGACGTTGCTTAGAATAGCGCGACCTATCTAATGGCGTTCTTAATTTGACTATTCCATTATGAATGATGGATAAAGCGATCTAGTTATACATTTCCGCTGGGATTTGTAAAGCTTTCACACAGCACAGCTACACTGACACACGAATTGATCCGACTGAACAGTCAACATAGAAACGTACGTATATAATATATTGTGCTTGTACAACCTATATGCATACTTATACATACATATTCCATTTACCTGCCGTGCCGCTGTATGACCTGAGTACGAGTTTGTATTTGTCTCCTTCCGTTGCAACAGCAAAGTTGGTGTACACTGCATATCTGCTTTCACTGTCAAAGTCTTCCATGTCAATTCGTAGCGAATATCTGGCTTGCGATGTTAAATCATTAAGGTAATCGTTGCCTGAAATATATAGTTTAATTCTGCACACCACGTCACGTGTACAACACATCAAACAGCTGTAATCAAAACACAACGTCGCGTTTAACAAGAAGTATCACCAACGACAGTAACTTAATTATATTGAAAGTAGCGCCAAACGTGCACAACAAGCAATACAAATTGTAATAATCCAAATGTCTATTCGTAGCGAATATCGTGCTTGCGATGTTAGATCATTAAGGTAATCATTGCCTGAAAATATATAGTTTAATAGTGTACACCATGTCACGTGTAAAACATATATAACAGATCTAACCAACAACGTCACGTTACACCACGAAGTATCACCAGCTACAACGACTCTAATAAAACATCAAAATAATAACTTACTGCTGTTGAATGTATCGCCAAATGTACACAAAAAACAGTACAATTTGTACTAATCTAAATCAATTCAAACTAAGTACTACCTGAAAGATATGACGTTCCATTTATATTTGTTTCTATAAAGTATGCTTTTTATTAAATAATAACAATACTTTTGTAATATGAATGTGTTATGTAGGAATATTCAATTTTGAGAAATCCAGCCCCCAAACACGCTTGACATTAACACATTTTGGGTTTGATTTGATGTATGAATTAAATTGCCAGTAATGTTTGACCCACCAAGCCAGAATTCGCCGGCCACGTCGCCGAATCCCTCCTTGTAGTCGGCCCAGTCACGGAAGAAGTCGACGGAGCCGTCCTGTCTTCGCTGAGACACCTACACGTGAAAATGAAGACAAACATGTCACACAGAACATATATACGTGACAATGAACATTCACTTGTATGTAGCAAGGAACACCAACGTGTGACAACAATAACGTCCGTTTGGCAGCGACCGCCAACACAGCAACTGACACCATTTTACAACAAACAAGTGCAATACACTGTGGATAAGTCGAACCTGAGAATTATCCACGATACCGTAATTGCTGTATGTATTACAGCTTTAGATCATGATTGTCTAGCTCAGTTTTATTTTAGAAACAATATTTGTGAAGGTTTTATTTTATTACTCACATTTGAGTACCTCTATTAATCATTACGTGTGTATTAGTATTTTAGAAACATTGTTAACACAATTTAACATGTTTCTTATATGGAAACGAGTGTCTCAATAAAGTTATTATTATTATTATTATTAGTTATAATTGCTATATAATATCTAGTTATGAGGACCTACATTTTAGGACCTTAAAGGACCGGAACTGAGGAAAAAGGTTCAACTAGACGAAAACATACTTATGTGATATTCGAATTATCTGGAGTGAACTGTGCACGCAGTGTTCACCGTCTTTGTCTTCGATGGTGAGTGTCGCAGTGACTAGCGTTGACAATATGATACGTTAGGTACATGCGTTCTTGCTAGATGTAACGAGTGATGAATCCACGTTTATTACTCACTAGCCACAGTGCCAGGGTTTGCATGGGGTGAAAAATATCAAAGTTTTTCGAGTATGTATATTTGTGGTGTCCGAATTCCTCGTACTCGCATGTGTAGTCTACTCCTTGATTCCCTGTTTCTCTTTATAACACCACCCGTTCTATGACGATCATCGTGGAATCGCCAAGGATCAGGCCACCTTTGTGCAACCACACAAATTAACACGTCCAACAAGGTGGCACGCTACATCTATAATCTCGCTTGTCGAAAACAACTCTGTTCGACATCTTGAAGTCTGCCGGCAAGAAGAGGATAAAGGGAACACAGTGACTCCAATAGAAACCTGCAAGAACACCCTGAGAGACCCCCGTCTGCACCTCAATTGAGGCTCACCAAAAACGTCCAAATGCATCACGCCTTGACGCTTACAAATGTGTCACGACGAGCATATGTTATGCCAACATTCAAACTTGCAACTAAAATGATACAAAAACTGAGGGTTCTTAGTTATGAGATACGCCTACAAAAGTGGTTTAACAACACTAGAGACCAGGAGATTGAGAGGAGATAAGATATACGTGTTTAAAATATTGAATGGTTATGTAAATATTGATAGAATTTTTTTTCAGATATAAAGGATAGAATGACCAGATGACATGAAGTTTCATTAGTAAAGGAGCAGTGTAGATTAAATATAAGAAAGTCCTCATTCCCACAAAGGACTGTATATGATTTGAACATATTATCTCCACATTGTGTTGGTGCTAGTAGCGTGAATATGTTTAACAATAAAATTGACACATACCTTGAAAGGGCGGGATACACGTAGATACAAAGTATTGGACTCTCGATAAGCCAAAAGGCTTCCTTGTCCACCTGCCATCTAGAGTTACTTTTCTAGACGGCAATCTTGTTAAATCTTGTTAAATGCCCTCAAGCTTGTCCTTGGCAATATTATTATATGTCTAGTCAGTCTAGGACCAAACTTCGCCTACACTAGGCTAAATTATATCACAAACAGAGAGATACAACGTGGCTCACGATAGGGGAGGGATAATGTCAGTGGGTGAAGAAAAAGAAACAAGTGTAGTGCTAATTATTAGCTATCATAATATACAAAATACCTTACCATCATTTTTAAGACCAAGATACGAGTGATGACCAACGTAAATGTAACCAGCTTATACGCTGGTGTAATTGGTGCAAAGGTCGACGTTCAGGCAAAATCGGTCGATGTTATAGAATTTACTTACATACGTCAAACTTGCTGCTTGTCGCTGTCACATGGATGACTGTGAAAACCGACCAGCTGTTACTCTCCTACTTGTTCCCTGCTGTACAGGGGTGAGGGTCAGATACAGTAAAGCTGAACCACTCTCTGTGTCTTTTCCTTCCACAGTTGTATGTCCATCGCTCCCTCTCTTCGTCTTTCATCCTCCCCCGATCTTCTCATTTCCCTCCTCATGCAGTTCTCCCATCTCAGCTGTGGCCTTCCCCTTTTCCTGTGTCCTTTATGTTGTTCCGCCTCTGCTCTATTCGCAATTTTTTAGGCATCCATTATTGCCAAGTGGCCCGCGCATCTCATCCGGCTTCTCAGTAACCCTACTATTACACTACATTGCTTTCCAGCCTCTTTTCTAAAGTCATTCGTCATTCTTTTGTCTACCCTCTTTGTTCTTGTTATTCTTGTAACTCAGTTGTTCTCAAATACTTGCAGCTTCTGTTGTTGTTGTTTTTTTGTCAGCGCCACTTTCTCCAGACCCTACATGCATGCTGGTGTAACACACTCTCAGGACTTTCCCTTTCAGCTTTTTCAAGATTTTTCTGTCCACCATGACTCCCTCTACCTTTCTCCAAGCATTCGTTCCTGCTTGTATTCGGCATCGCACCTCCACATCTGAACGCCCATCCGCCGTATTCATTCCTCCGAGGTACACAAAGCCGTCCACTTGCATAATTTCCTTTCCATCCAACATCAAAGCCGTCCACTTGCATAATTTCCTTTCCAACTATTTCCTCTCTCTCTGTTGTCCAACCCATTCTCAGTCCGTGTTTCTTGAACACCATGTTTCATTCCTCCAACATGTATTGTAGCTCTTGTTTGCTTTCTGTAACTATGGCCAGATCGTCTTGATTCATAATCTTTCTGACAACATCCTTCGTGCTGATCTTCCTGCTGATTAGTTCCATCACCATGATAACTAGTAATGGGCTGAGGGCACTTCCTTTCCTCAATCCGATGTTAACGGCAAACTCTTCCGACATCCCAGATCCAGCCACAACTCTTCCTGTTGTTCTTTTATACATAGCTCCCACCATCCTGGCTTCTGCATCTGGCTCTCCCATCCATCACACTGTTGCCAACACCATCTCTCTTGGGACTGTGTCGTAGGCCTTCTCCGGGTCCACATATTCCACTGCCACTCTCCCTTGCATCTCCAACCTCTTCTCCACCAGCTGTCTCAATGCAAACATTGCATCCGTCGTCCCTCTGCCCTTTCTGAATATATGTTGTCCTTCCCCTACTTCCTGTTCTACTCTCTTCCGAATGCTGTCATCCTGGATGTCACTCCTCGCCTTATCAACAGCTCTCTTTGACGCTTTCGTTTTCTGTCCGTATATGTGTATCAGCCTTGCATCCGGTTTAATTCCTCTCTCTTATGTCTTCTCTGTTTCTTTGCTTGCTTCCTACTCACGCACTGCTTCTGCAACTTCGTTTGTCCACCATCCTTGGTTACTATTTATAGACACTCCGCTCTTTCCCGATGTTCTGCCACATAGCTCCTCTGCAGTTCCCACAAATGCTTCTTTGTATTTTTTCCATTCTTCCTCCAGACTGCCAACTTCTTCACTGAGCTCTTCATATTTAGCTGTCACCCTCTCCATCTTAGTTTGTACCTTCTTCTGCACACGCACAACAGACACCACTGGCTTGTGCTGTGTCGTGACATGCTCTCCAGCTACAGCTTTGCAGTCCTTAATCTTCCCTAGCTGCTGCCTCCGGACTATCAGCAGATCCAGTTCCGTCTTGTGCAGTCCGTTTCTGTATGCAATATTATGGCTCCCTCGTTTCTGGAAGAAAGAGTTAAGTACTGCTATGCCATTTCTAGCTATCAGTTCCACCACAGCTCGACCCTCTCTATTCCTCACTCCCCACCCATGTCTGCCAGCACTATCCTCTTCACCCGGTTACCCCCATTCCAACATGTGCATCGATGTCTCCCACAATACATCACCACCAGCTCCACCAATCCCATCATCCTCTCCAAAGCATCTCTGAACTCCGCAATGATGCCAACTCCATTACTTCTTCCATCTCCTCCTGTGTGCAGTAGCTTGAATCCATCCGTCAGTATTCTCGCTCTATCCCCCTTCCATTTCGTTTCTTGTATGCATAGCACCTCCAATCGCCTTATCTCCATCATATCCACCACCTCAACAACTTGACCGCTCATTGAGCCGACATTCAAACTGCCCAGCCGGACTTCACATTCGGGTCGCTGCCGGCCGGACGATCCCCTTGGACTTCGTTGTCTTCTCGCGCTACCATGGTAGACGGTGCGTCGGTTTACCCGGACGCGGTAGTCCTCTCGTTACCGTTACTTGTACCATCATATGATTTGGGGCATCATAGACACTCAGCAGCGCTGCCCTGGTTGACCTGCTAGTAGAGGTATTACGTCAGAGTTTTCCTTGTCCTAGATCACCAGCCTACTTTGGCTAGTGAGCGTTATCTGCCCAGTACTACAGTTGGGAGTTGGTATGGTACAGCATCGGGACGTATCCACAGGCTGGGGGCCCTGCACACTGCACCTGTAGGGTTCCAACCTGCTCAGAGATCCGTAGCACATTAGCCTGGAGCCGCAAGGTGCCCAGTATCCGCAGTGTACCACAAAAGGTCGTGCTAGAGCCTTGTCTATGGAGCGGCTATGTACCAGCAGGGGAGACTTACGCACTCGGCTCCCTTTTCACTCCAACGAACTATCTGGCGGCTGTAGTTTAAAGCGAGAGTATGATGCACAAACTACATACCACACACTACACCACAGCACTAGGCGCATCACACAGACCTGTATTAAACAACACACCACTGTTAAACACCACACCAGTTTTGAACATCAATA
This sequence comes from Escarpia spicata, assembly GCA_963995525.1. Classification (NCBI taxonomy): domain Eukaryota; kingdom Metazoa; phylum Annelida; class Polychaeta; order Sabellida; family Siboglinidae; genus Escarpia; species Escarpia spicata. The sequence continues at coordinate 73,045,982 of OZ023206.1, forward strand.
TTTACCCATTTCTATCGGATGACGAATCGTATGTGGAGTAATAGGTTCCATATAGCAGAATGTCATATTTTATGAACATTATTTGAGTAGATATTATATCAGGTATATCATTTTAATTTGTTTCTACGTATGTGTGATATGTCACAAGGTGTACTGTACTTAAATTCACACATGGTAAAGCGAATGCATACATCTGTAAATATGTTTAAAAAAATACGATCACTATGCTGTACAGTGTATAATATGTTACGCGTCACATGTGTGAACTATGAACATAATGACTTACTCGTTGTAACAGAAATTATGAAGTATTCCTCTATGCCGAAAATCTTACTTTAGCGGGAGTACGATCGCATCCATTATACCCCAGGCTACGGGCCTGATAACAATCGTCTTCAAAAAGAGATTCTGATATCTATTCACACTGTTTTTAAATACTTAATCTACGCATTCAGTTACACATTTAACTATCACCATAACTGCAATATGAACATAATAATTATTAGTTTGCTTACTTTCTTCCTGCCTAGCATTTACAAAAATAATAGATATCGTAAAGGTATGGTATTCAAGTAATTCGGGATCACTTGGGGTAATACAAACATTGCCAAAAATACTGCGAGTTAAGTAAGTTATGACATAGAGGGGGGCAAAGTATCAGGGTTGGGCTCCAGTAGGCATGGAATGTTAATTGATGACAACTTTTATAGATTCATTATGATATATGTTAGCAATAAGAAAACGGATGTTGCTATTTTGTTTTTGAATGTTAATGACCTTGAAAAAAGGTCAAATGTGTTTTCCACCTAAAATCCGCCTACTTGAGAGAAACCGTGATTGCGTGAAGCATTCAATCATTGTAGAACATACAGGCATTGTTCCCGGTCTTTTTGATCTCTATTTAGCATCTCCAGTGGAGTGCATGGTTTGATTTTCTGGCCAAAGTAATACTCCACCCTGCAAAGGTCTCGGGTGCCTATTTTGTCAAATAATCATCCATCAAATTAACAGTACCCATGTAACCACATTACATTGTCTTGTTGCTACTGTAACACCAACTAGCAGTACAGTTGATCATCTGAAGCCATTTGGCACCTCTCGTTGAGTGCAATTTTTGATATATGTTCAAAACCTTCCACCACCTTCTACTGTCACGAGTGTCTTTTTGTTAAAGGTATAAGTTCTAGTTCACGAAATAAACACATGCAATCCATGGAAAAATAAACACTGGTTAACATGACCAATTGTACAATCGGTGGACGACACAATAGCAAACACTAATTTACAATGCATATAAAGGATTAAAATTCAATTTTACTGAGTAATTATTTGACAAAAGTGGTGTGTTTTTAACACAGATATGTGTGATACGTGTCGTAGAGTAGTCAGTAGTTTGCAGTGCATGCGTTCCACACTCTCGCTTTCAGCTGCGGCCGCCAGCTAGCCCCCTCACAGGGATGAAAAGAGACGCGAATGCGCAAGCCTCCCTTGCTGGTACATAGCCTATCCATAGACAAGATTCTTGCATGACCTCATTGTGGGGACACCTTACGGCCCCAGGCTAGTATGCTAGAGATCTAGGAGAAGGACACCTCTGATTCCATACCTGGGTAGACCCAGCTCATTCGCCTACTCAGGCAGTGGGTATAGGAGAAGAAAAACTCTTACTTCAAAACCATAGACGCTGAGCCCCGGCGGCGGTAAATAACCTGGCCAACTCAGGCAGCCTGAGTGGAGTAGTGGGAACCCTAGTGGAGGAAATTCCATCTAAAGGCGGATGAGTAAAATTCATCGGACAATGGCAACCACAACCCAGTCAGCCAGTGGCGCGGCGACGGAAACAACAGCTAATGAAAGAACATGATGACCACAATGACAAGCACTAGGGATGAAGCCCCAGATGCCGAAGGTGATTGCAGCAATGGGACACAGGTGACAGTTGCCACCATTCATGACGTAACCTCCTCAAAGTCTCAGGAAAGAGATTTTACTGATGACAATCCTAAAGCGGCTACCAGTATGCTCATGCAAACAAGAACACTAAGATCAGTACTAGCACTACACGAGCTACAGTACCATGCTATGAAGTACGGCATCGAAATTACGTATCTACACGAGCGCCGGATGATGCATGAAGAAGAAATTAGGTAGGTTAAATGGGAAATATTCACCCAGCGGGCAAACTGACGTTGTAACGACGTTGTACGTACATCATATATGCAACACCTTTACAACGCCGGATCTTCGACGTTGTAAGGACATCGAAACGCGACTTTATCACGACGTCGAAATCACGTCGACAACCAATGATGTCGAAACTTGACGTTGTCTCGACGTTGAAATAACATCGACAAACAAATCCGACGTCTCTATGGGGTCAGGTCATCGACCTTGTAGTCACGTTATCACGACGTTGAAATCACGTTATCACGACGTTGAAATCACGTCGACAACCAAATTCGACGTCATTACACAGTCGAGTGATCAACGTTGTAAGGACGTCGAAACTTGACGTTGCCACGACGTTGAAATAACTTCGACAACCAAATAAGTCGTCTTTACAACGTCAGGTCATCTCCGTTGTAAGGACATTGACATGTCGTCCACAACCAAATCCGACGCGGCTATATATAACGTCGGGTCATCAACGCTGCACGGGAGTCGTTTCAACCTGGGATGTAGTTTTATAATTACGTGGACATCTGGTGCCAGGACGTTTAAATCATGTCGGCAGCTAAAACCGACTGTTTTGTAAACGGGGAACATGAAGCCGCGCAATCGATCGGATGGGTCACTGCACGTAGTATATCCCGCCGCGGACAGGAAATTATATATATCCGCCATGCATGCATGGGTTCAAATGCGAGTGAGCACATTTAAAAGCCAATGTTTGAAATGATTAAAATGTAAGTACAAATGCAAATGTTCCGATATTCGATGAGATTTAAATGCAAATGCAACTGTTTTAGATTAGCCAAATGCAAATGAAAGTGTTTGAAACTATGCAAATGCAACTGTTTTAAATTAGATGTTTCAAATGCAAATGTTTTTTTACTCAAACGCAAATGTAAGTGTTTTTTGATTAATTTACAAATGCAAGTATTTTAAAACATGAAAATGCGCCAAATCGCAATGGAATTTATAAAGTGCAAAACAAATATCAATATCAATATTGATATTGATATTGATATTCTTGTGCTATTTCACCTCATGTCTTCAAAATAGTGATAAATTGTAGCAAGTGGATGTCAATGTCTTTGCCAAGGGGAACAAAATTCCCACAGCTCTGGCTGCCACTCTCTACCTAGCTAACCATTTTTTTATTCTGAAACAATGTATGCCTAAGCCAAATGTTCTCTGTGTGAATACTGTAAGAATAGTGTATTGTGCATGTACACAATACAAATAATTGTGTATTATTTCGTAAAAACGCTTAAATATGGTTGTAAACACAGATATAAAAAACCGTGCATGATTCCGTCTAATTAAATATAACTGTGTCTGGGATTTATTACAATTATTACAAACAAAATGTATTAATAGCAGTGATGATCATCCAGCTGGATATATATATATATATATATATATATATATATATATATATATATATATGTTACACTTGTACGTATTCCTTCTATTTTTATTTATTTAGCATTCACTCTAATTCTAATTATGTTGGCCGATCTACTATACCCAACATGCATTGCGAATGACGCCACTCATCCTAGCTTTGAATCTTTTCACGTGCGATCGATTAATATTTACCGGTATGTGTCACCATCCACTTGTATTAGTTTAACTGTTTTGTTTATTCGTGTGCACAAAACAAATTCAACTAAAATCAATCCCTGTAATTATGTATTTTGATTTGAATCTTCTTAGCATATTTGACCTATTTGTTAGCTTGGCCTATTTATACTGGTAAGCGACATCATAACTTCACTATTGCGACGTCAATCTATTAGATTCGTTACTCCGCATCGTTTCAAATACAAAAAGCGGGCATATTCTAAAAAATTGTGATGTCTTAGCAGTCAAAATAGCACTATGAAAAGTTTGTCTATTGACTTTTGTTGTCATTCATCTCGCTAACGCACTGGGTTATAACAGCGGATACTCGAAGGAATTCTGGTTTAGGCCAATCTAATACACCTATTCTAAACTTGTTTTACCTACTTTTGTTTTGAATATAATAAATTCGGGTACTCTACCATAGCCTTAGCCTTTACGTTTACTTACTGGGCCCTTAGGTTTAATATAAGAATTGAAATATAAAGCGGTAATCATAAGTGACTAGTAAGTACAATATATTAAAACAAAACTATATACGCGAGTGAAAAATCTAAAGACAACATTATAAACGATCCTGCAATCGTGTTGTTGTAGGTGTTCTAAGACACTTGAGGATTCCAATATCCACCTAAATTTTGTTTTTGTTAGTTCTTTCTTTCCATCAATTTTTGTTTAGCCCTTCTCTTTAGGATATGGTATGTGTTGTAGGAAACCTTGATTCGGGTAAAGTTGGAGTGAATAGTACTGATGATTTTGGCTTGTTTAATGGAGCGTGCGGATTGGTGAATCAAGGCATAATTAATTTATTTAGTGTCGAAATTTGTTCACCAAAACACAAATTCACTATATTTAAGTCCATAATTAAAAGGTGCGGTATTCAAACGTACAAGATGCCAATTCTGTTATGAATACTATGCTTCAGCGAGTGTCCTGAAGAACCAGATGGGAACATAGACAGAAGTCAATGCAGCCGTCTCTGCATGCCTTAAGTATGCACCTGACCGTGCTGGAGGTGGTGGACGGGAGGCTCGTAACTAGATTTAACAAGATTTAACAAGATTGCCATCCAGAAAATTACTCTGGATGGCAGTTGGACAAGGAAGCCTTTTGGCTTATCGAGAGTCCAATACTTTTTATCTACATGTATCCCGCCTTTTTAAGGTGTGTGTCGATTTTATTTTTAAACATATTCACGCTACTAGCACCAACACAATCCGGAGATAATCTGTTCCATTCATTTACAGTCCTTTGTGAGAATGAGAACTTTCTTATATCTAATCTACACTGCTCCTTTACTAATGTAGATTCATGTCCTCTGGTCCTTCTATCTTTCTTAACTGAGAAAAAAATGTTTCTATCAATATTTTCATAACCATTCAATATTTTAAACACTTCTATGTGATCTCCTCGCAATCTCCTGGTCTCTAGTGTTGTTAAACCACATTCTTTTAGGCGTATTTCGTAACTAAGATCCCTCAGATTTGGTATCATTTTAGTCGCTCTCCTCTGTACTCTTTCTAGCATATCTATGTCCTTCTTGCGATATGGCCTCCATGCTTGTATACAATATTCTAAATGAGGCCTCATTATTGTTTTGTACAGCGGTACTATTAATTCTTTTTTCTTATACGCTATATTTCGCCTAATTAATCCAAGAATTTGATTTCCCTTTGACGCTGCAATTCCGCACTGCAAAAACTAGTAGAGTTCCAGCTTGTGTAGCGGTGTTGGTAGTGTTTTGTTGTATTTGTGCCAAATAAAATGATGTGATTTGTACCACGACATAAAAATTAGTAAATTAATTTTTAATGCAATATATACGACATAGTATTAAGAGGAGACACCACAGCTACATAGTTTTTATTTAATTGCACAATTCATTGTATTGTTTTTGTGTGTGCCATGTTTAAATCGAGTATGCTTAATTGGGCTCACCGTGGAGCTTATGATGAACATGCAGGTCCTAAGCTGAAGGGGAGACATCCCACCTTAAAAAGTTGAAAAATACTGTTTCCTCCATATTCTGATAAATTTTTATATTAGTTGGTAATAAAGGTCACATTTCTGACCAATACATATACATACCTCCGCGGTCTAAAAATTAAAGATTCTAAGGAACCATCCGATAACCTGCATCCACAGAGAGATGCCATTTGGCTCGGCATGTGCAAGAGTACTGCCAGTGGGAGTCAGGAAACCGTAAACGTTTAACAAGTTTACATTCATATGCATTTTTATGTGAAAACGGTACTTGTACCTTTGCAGGATGTGTGCATGGTTTGACAAAAAATAAAGGCAAGTACGGTACCTGTTAAAAGACAACACCAGGTGTTGATAGGGTAATATATCAAAGAAGGTAATTTAATCAGTTAATTGGTGTCACAATAGCACAAAACATTGTAATGCGGTTACATTGTAACATCGTTATCTTGATGGGTGTTTCTTGGACAAAATAGGCACTCGTGACCTTGCAAGAGTTGAACAGGTTATTCTGTCAGGAATTTTGCTAGTAATGGGAGGAAGGGGGGCAACGTATATAAACTGCAAGAGGATGGCGATCAATGCACTAGTTGAGCAGATGTGTGAAGAAGAGGAGGTGGGATTCATAGATTTATGGGGATACTTTGTTGGGAGGGAAGATATGTACACGAGAGATGGCCTTCATCTTTGTGGAAAGGGGGCAGCAGTTTTCTCAGAGAACATGCTGCGATCTGTTGACAGTGTGACAGGTTGCATCTATTTAAACTAGATTCGCAGGGGGGACTCACAGAAAAGCCTGAAAATGGAGGCATAGATAAAGACAGCACAAATAAACAACAAATAACAGTCTGGAATACTCTTCTGAAGCTGGATATAAATGTGTTTGTTTAAATGCAAGGAGTATAGTAAACAAAAGAAATGAACTAAACATTATGGTAGAAGATAATGACCCTCATATAATAGGTATAACCGAATCCTGGACCACCACCGATATATCAGATGCTGAATTGGGACTGACAGGATATGTAATGTTTAGAAAAGATAGAATAGGAAGAAAGGGAGGTGGAGTTATTTTATATATTAAAGAATCTATCCAGGCTTATGAAATAAAATTAGAAAGAGAAGCAGATTGCGAAGAAGCTGTTTGGTGTAACATAGTTACAGGAAACTCAACGTTAACAGTTGGGTTAGTTTATCGAAGTGCAAACATAAGCATAGAAGAGAATTACAAAATACAAAACGCTACAAGGGAAGTAAGCAAACGGGACTGTATTATTATAGGGGATTTAACCACGGGCATATACAATGGAAATCTCTACAGAGTATGGGGAGTGAGGACCACAAGTTTTTAGTTTTAGTTCAAGATACTTTCCTTTCTCAACATGTGCTAGAACCAACCAGGGGTGAGAATGTGTTAGACATAGTTTTATCCTCACAGAATGAATTAGTTTACAATGTCAAGATATGTGAGCCACTGGGGAGTAGCGATCACAACCACGTACATTTTAGCATTAAAGGAAAATCAGAAAGGAATACTAAAAAGCAGTATAGGAGAAATTTCCACAAAGGAAAGTATGAGGACATGAGGAAATATTTAGCACAGATAGACTGGAATAACACACTGAAAAATAAGACGGCAACAGAATGCTGGAATATATTAAAGAGTGAAATTAAGTGCATAGTCGATAAATGTGTACCCTTCAAAAAACAAGGAAAACGGTCCAAAAAGAAACACTTATGGAAAGAAGCCATTAGAAAAATTAAGTATAAACAAATGATGTGGAAATCATATAGATGTATTGGAAATGATGAAGACTACAACAGTTATAAAGAAGCACTTAACCAAGCTACAGCTGAAATATGAAATTCAAAGAGAAGCTATGAACAACAATTAGCTAGTAATATAAAACATGACAGCAAGAGTTTTATGCGTATGTTCGAAGCAAACAGAAAGTTCAAGATAAGTTCGGTGCTCTAGAAGATAGTGTTGGAAATATAATATCAGAGGGACTCTTATTGGCAGAAGACCTGAACGAGTACTTTAGTTCAGTGTTTACCAGGGAAGATATTAGCTCACTGCCAGTACCAGAGACTAAGTTCAAGGGGGCAGATTCAGACTATTTAGGACAATTAATTGTAACCCCGGAAATGGTAGCTAAGAAAATGAGGGCTATGAAGGGTAATAAATCACCTGGAGTGGATGGTGTTCCACCCAAACTACTATTTGAAATTGTAGAACAAATTAGCATACTGCTTGCAACAGTTTTCAACTTGTCATTAGAAGAGGGAGTGGTTCTTTTAGAATGGAAAGAAGCAAACATTATACCGTTATTCAAAAAAGGTTCTAGAAACAAGTCAGAGAACTATAGACCAGTGAGTTTAACATCAGTGATTTGTAAATTATTAGAAAGACTAATTAAAGATCACATGGTGGATTTTCTTGTTAAACAAAACTTGATAAACCCATATCAACATGGTTTTTTTTAAAGCGAGGTCATATTTAACAAATATGTTATGTTTTTTGGAAGACATCACTAAGTGGGTAGATGAGGGATCACAAGTAGTTATCGTCTACTTAGATTTTCAAACAGTTTTCGACAAAGTACCACATCAAAGATTACTGCATAAACTAAAGGCCCATAGCATAGGAAATGGTATAATAAACTGGATAGAACAATGGCTGATTGACAGAAGACAACGTGTAGTAGTTGATGGGGAGGCTTCAAACTGGAAATCGGTATTGAGTGGAGTACCACAGGCATCAGTATTAGGACCTATATTATTCTTAATATATGTCAACGATTTGAATGATAAAATAACAAGCAAGGTGTTGACATTTGCGGATGATACAAAAGTGTTTAGAAGTATTAAAAGTGCTGGAGATAGACAGCATAGACAGCAAAGGGAAATCAAATCCTTGGAATAATTACGCGAAACATAACGTATAAGGAAAAATATATAATAATACCGCTGTACAAAACAAAAGTTAGGCCTCGTTTAGAATATTGTATTCAAGCGTGGAGGCCATATCGCAGGAAGGACATAGATATGCTAGAAAGAGTGCAGAGGAGAGCAACTAAAACGATACTAAAACTGAGGGATCTTAGTTACGAAATACGCCTAAAAAATGCGGTTTAACAACCAACACTAGAGGCCAGGAGATTGAGAGGAGATTAGATAGAAGTGTTTAAAATATTGAATTTTTTGAAAAATATTGATATAAGTATTTTTTGCTCAGTTAAGATTGATAGAAGGACTAGAGGACATGAACTTACATTAGCAAAGGAGCAGAGTAGATTGGATATAAGAAAGTTTTCATTTTCACAAAGGATTGTAAATGAATGGAACAGATTACCTGCTGATTGTGTGCGTGAATATGTTTAAAAATAAAATCGACACATACATCAGACGGGCGGGATACACATAGATAAAAGGGTCGGACTCTCGATAAGCCAAAGGGCTTCCTTGTCCACCTGTCGCCTAGAGTTAACTCTCTGCGTGGCAATCTTGTTAAATCTTGTTAAGATGGAATTGTGTTTTGGCCAGAAAATCAACGCATACACCCAAAGAAATATATCAATATATCCAGTAATAACGAAACTAGGGGCGTTGCCTGAGAGAGTGGTCGGGGGGGGGGGGGGGGGGCACAACAACATCCACTGACGTTGTTTCGCTCCCGGTCCGACATAACTACAGCTTCCTATGTCTCGGTTCGACTGGTGACAACTGAAGACGGAAGCAGGGGGACGAATGCTGTTGAACATTTTTCATTGCCGCGTTGCCGTCATGTCTGCTTATCATAACGTAAACGGGGGCACATTTAAAAGGTTGTGGGGGTAGGATCATGTGGGCCCATTAAAAAAGTCTACGAGCATGAACATTCCAAAGGTGTAGGGGGCCGGTGCCCCCTAATCCCAGACACGCCTATGGCATATATATGTCAGAATGCTTGAATTCATGAAAAAAAAACATGTTCACTCTCTAGAAGTATAAGGCAAAAAAGTTTACCTTTGTACAAGATCATTAAAGGTCAATAGAAAAAATTGCAACATGTATTTTGTTTTGTTATTGCTAAGACATTGGTGATGCATTTATGTCGATTACTATGAACTAACATTCAATGCCTACGGGGAAACATTGGCTCTCCACTAACATGGTTTTGATACGAAGGGTGTAGAAGTTGTGCATCCGAACAGGATGTTCACGGATCCAAAGTTCACCGCGAATTAGTCACTCAGTGGAACGAAAAGTCTGCTGACATTTCGCATGTAGTTGTTTAACGGCGACCACACAGTCAACTGTACTGCACAGCTATGTGTACGCATGTTAACCCAGTGTCTGTATTGGCGGTGGTTGTTGCCGCATGTATGATACAGCAAGCACCAGTCTTTTCCCAGTGCACACGGAGACACTGCGGCGAAGACATCGACAGCGACGGCGACGGCGACGGCGACGGCGATGGCGACAACGACAGTGACGTGAGCGTACTGACAGCGATGGTATATCGCCTCCAGAACACAGTGGAGCATTTTCATCAACACATGTTTCAATGGAAAAGCTGCGGCAACAGCAAAGTGTTTCAACAGAAACATTGCAGCAACAGCTAAATGATTCGACGGAACAACAACAAAAACAACTGACGAAACTTACAGAGACACTGGCAAAACAAGGAGAGTGTATGTATTGTTTAATTCCCACTACTGTTGCTGTAGTAACACAACTGTAGTTATTTATGCTGTCTCCGGCAATACACTGTCTACAATAGACAATAATTTATAAATGGCACATTTCACTATATAAGGAATACGGGGGCAAACCGGACACTCGAAAAGGAAAACAAAATGCACACTTTTTTATGTTATGCATTAAACAAATTCATATTATAAACTAATTATTTGCATCTACAATACATATTTATAACATCAATAGTTCATTACGAATGCGGTCTAAAAATTAAAGATTCTAAGGAACCATCCGATAACCTGTCCGCACACATCTTGCTTGTAACGGAAGTACGAATTTAACGCTAAGATTATTGCCTTAACATATTACCATTAAGCGTTTTCTTTAAGTAATTACGCAACCGCGTGATTCTACGCATTTGTCCAATCCTTCACGTGATCTGTTGCTTAGCCACGCAGCGGATACATCAATTGACGAATCTAAGTACTACATATTGATTTGCCTGTGTCACAAATAAAATAATGCGCGTGATCTTCACAAAGCTTTCTCTCGTTAACAATGTTTATAACAGTAATTACTAATATTATGTGCATTACAATACAAGGGCGGCATGACATCTGTTATATGAACCATCCCCGCCTATGATTGTTGCTTTTAAATCTTTACTACGTGTTTTTGCCATATAGAAAAAAATTGGGCCGCAATTTCAACATAATATACGACAAAATGTTCGAACGTTCCACGTGATCGGCAACAATTTTGTACGCCTTTACGGACTTTTCGGTCATGTTTGTTCCGGCGATAGGTAAAGGTGTATATAGGGTGCACTGTTCTTGGACCTCAGCAGTACTCCAGATGAACCCTATTTCCTTAGTCTTTACTACTACTACTACTATTACTACTACTACCACTAGTAGTAGTAGTACTACTAGTATTACTACTCCTACTACTACTACTACTACTACTACTACTTCTGCAATTACTACTACTGCTGTTAGCCTACGTTCGTTGAATGCCAGTATTTATTCATAGTCTATTCATAGCTGAAAGGTTGGACATGTTTTCATAACTTGTAATAAACAAGAAGGCACAGTGACCAAGTTTGTTAACTGATACATGTGGATTAGGGCGCCAGACAACTGTCTCGAGCTGGCAGGTCACTGCGCCGCACGTTGGCGCCCAACGCGTCGGCACGTTGGCATGACACGCGTTGACACGTTGATGCGCTACGTTGACGTTGACGCCCCACTCATTGGCAGGTTGGCAATACAGTTAAGGCGTTGGACACATCAGCATATTGGTATGAAGTGGTCGGTGATGTTGGCGTAAAAAACCCTGAACATATAAATAAAAACATACTTTTTATTTTGAATTAGATGTGTAATGTTGTCTCTACATTGCCGGGACTTGCCATATTAGCTACGATAATACAGATGGTAGTCGTAACACATTCTGCCGTTCGTAAATCGAATAAATCTTTATATATAAAATAAACTACGGAAACGTCTACGAGTGGAATTGATATTCTAAATTGCTACCAGTTATTTAATTCATTAACACATTGATTAAACAATTGTCTTTTATAAAACCTGAACATGTACACGAAAGACGACATTTAAATAGGTATTCTGTACCACAAGGAATCAACATAATATAATGTTTTTTTTAGGGGATCTGATAATGTCAATATTATTTTGTATTACCGACATTCGCCGCGGGGCGTTCTCTATCGGATGGAAATACCGACGAAAGTTTTGTAATTATTTGTGCCAACCACCACAGAAAATGTAGCGTATTACATCCTGATTCTAACACATTTAAATCCTCGCATCGTGATGTAGCCGTAGAGTTACAAACTTGCATGTCCACCATAGCTACATGGCGTATTCATACGTCTGTTTACAACTTGAATACTGCTATCAATGTTGAGATTGACCTACCCCTTTGTCTTGGTGCGCCTCTTAGCTTGGTTCCAAGGATTTAGGCGCAATAGAAGTTACCTTATCGTTATTTGATGCGCGCGAATGCCAATACTCTCGATCGACATTTATTTCATATGCATTCCCGTAATTTCACTCAGTGTTGAAGCGACATCTTCCCGCCCGCGACTGCTACGATCTACTGAGGGACGGCAACAACGTCAGTGGCGTGTACGAGGTCTATCTGGCCAAGGCGATGAAGTATGCCCGTGTGTACTGCGACATGGATACGGACGACGGCGGCTGGCTCGTACGTATTACGTTCACTTGTTCATAATATCTACTTGCAGATGACACCACTCTGTGCAGCTCTATTTACTGGTCACCACTCTAAAGACATTTGCAGAAACCAAGAGTTATTTCTCATCTGGTTTCTGCATCTCTTTAGTGGCTTTTCTTTCTTCCTCTATCCTATAAAAGGTTGCTCCAGTGAATGAGTATGTGGTTTATTTCTTGTCCAATGCCCACATGAATACCCCAGGGGGAGATGTACAGTTTGCCCCCCCAGAAAATATAATTATTTAAATTTATTCATATGATAAAACTAAGTTAAGTTAGTAACAAGTTATCATATAGTTTTAATGTAGGCATATCATACGATCGTCGTGACATATTTGTAAGCGTCAATGCGTGATGTAGTTCCACGTTTTTTGGTGAGCCTCAAATGAGGTGTAGATTGGGGTCTCACAGTGTGTACTTGTAAGTTTTGTTGTATCTCAGCCCCCCAATAGTTTACATATTATCGTCCCTCTGTTCCAGTGGCGATTACTTTACAGTTTAGTTACTAAACGACCTCGAACTTGCACATTGGTGTGCGTGTTTGAATATTGCATGTGTGTGACTACGAGCGCGCGTGCATGCGTGCCAGCATGCGTGCGTGCGTGTGTACGAGCGTGCGTGCATGCGTGCGTCCGCGTGTGTTCGCGTGCGAGCGTGTTTGGGCGAGTGTGAAATTTGTCTCCCCATAATTCCACGACGACGGCAGCTAACAACTTGGAACATCTTCTGTATGCCCCAAAGATATGCATGGTTTTGTATTTTGCAAACCGTGAATTTCATTTGTTTTTGATATCATCGTAAATATAATATCTTCTTCAAAAAATATGTCGCTGGAAGTAACCAGAAATTGTGAATAGTGTTCACGTTATGGCACTTTCCATTTGAATACCATCATTATCACCGAAACCAGTTCTAAATCTGGAAAAAGTCAGTAGCGCCATACAGCGGATTTTGTAGAAAGGAAGAACAGTAGCTGAGTTAGCCTCGAATAAATAGATTACGTAATAAGGCGCCACTGTGTTCCACGTATCATCTTCTTGCCGGCATACTTCAATATGTCGAACGGAGCCGATTGCAACAAGCGAGACTATTGTTGTAGCTTGCCACCTTGCTGGAAGTGTTAGTTTGGGTGGTTGCACAAAGATGGCCTCATCCTAGTCGACTCCGCGATGATACCGTTTGAACAAATGGTCTTATCAAGGACAATTGGGAATTAGTGAGCAGACTACACATGCGAATTCGGCGAAATCAGATAGCACAAATATACACACTCACAAAACTTTGATATTATTCACCCCATGCAAAGCCTGGCACTGTGGCTAGTGAGTAATAAATGTGGACTCGTCATTCATTGCGTCTAGCAAGGACGCAGGTACCTTGTTATGTAGCTTCTTCAGCATCATTTTGTCGACGCTAGTCACTGCGACATTCACCGCCAAAGACATTGACGGTGAATACTGCATGTACAGTTCACTCCAGATAACTCGAATTCGCATAAGTGTGTTTTTGTCTAGTTGACCCTTTTTCCTTGTTAGGTTGGAATTATCCAGAGTGTATTGCATGTGTTTGTTGTAACATGGCGTCAGTTGCTGTGTTGATGGTCGCTGCCAAACGGACGTTATCGTAGTCACACGTTGATGTTTCTTGCTACATACAAATGAGTGTTCATTGTTACGTGTAGATTTTCTGTGTGACATGTTTTTGTTCATTGTGACGTGTAGGTGTTCCAGCGAAGACAGGACGGCTCCGTCGACTTCTACCGTGAATGGGCCGACTACAAGGAGGGATTCGGCGACGTGGCCGGAGAGTACTGGCTTGGTGGGTCAAATATTACTGGTAATTTAATTCATACATCTAATCAATCCCGAAATGTCTTAATGTCAAGCGGGTTGGATTTATCAAAATGAAATACACCTACATAACACATGCATATTACAACAGTATTGTTGTTATTTAATAAAACTTTCTTTATACAAACAAATATAAATGTAACGTCATATCTTTCAGGTAGTACTTAGTTTGACATGATTTAGATTAGTGTCTGTTGTGTACGTTTGACGATACTTTCAATAGCAGTAAATTATTATTTTTGTGTTTTATTTCTTTCGTTTTACCTGGTGATACTTTATTACAGCGGTTATATATGTTGTACACGTGATGAGGTGTGCACTATTAAACTATATATTTCAGGCAACGATTACCTTAATGATATAACATCGCAAGCAAGATATTCGCTACGAATAGATATGGAAGACTTTGACAGTGAAAGCAGATATGCAGTATACACCAAGTTCGCTGTTGCCCCGGAAGGAGACAAGTACAAACTCGTACTCGGGGCTTACAGCGGCACGGCAGGTAAATGGAATATGTATTTATATGCATGCGTATACGTTGTACAAGAACAATATATTACACAAGTACGTTTGTATTTTGACTGTTCAGTCTGAACAATTCTTGCATCAGTGTAGCTGTATTTCTGATTGCGTTACAAATCACAGCGGAAATGTATAATTAGATCGCTACATCCTTCATTCATAATGGAATAGTCAAATTAATAACATATGTCATAAATTCTCAGTAGGGCTGTGTCTCAATTGTGGCCAACGAATAATGAATTGGAACTGTCATACCTACAGCAAACCCATTAGTAACACCAAAATGTTTATCTATCAGAGCACCCGACGTGTCAACATAATTTCCCTTGTTTGTTTGTATCGATCAAACCGAAGACCTACGAAAACCATGACTGAGTTGTTGGTAGTGTTCTTGTCTTTGGTGCATTGCAAAAATAATGATAACAGAGTCTAGTTTCATTCACAGCTTACATCTGTGCATACGTCTATAGGGAAGAACTATTTATTAATAAACCCATAGGACTCTGTAGATTTATGCGGGATGGTGTTTTCAGTCAAGGGATTGTTTATTATGATGTAAACCTAAAACATGAATTTTAAAATGAATTGAATTTTATGTGTGTGTGTGTTTGTATGTGTGTGTGTGTGTGTGTGTGTGTGTGTGTGTGTGTGTGTGTGTGTGTGTGTGTGTGTGTGTGTGTGTGTGTGTGTGTGTGTGTGTGTGTGTGTGTGTGTATACTATGTAACGATAACTATTTTCAAAATCCAACAACGTCTATATAGTATGTTACTGTGAATGTTTCTCTTTAATTTATGACACAATTCATGCTGCAGGGGATTCGCTGTCGGCCCATGCAGGATATTCATTCAGCACGAAGGACAGGGAAAATGATATGTACGGTGGACAGTGTGCTCAAAATCACAAAGGAGGCTGGTGGTATTACTTATGTCATTCTTCCAACTTGAACGGCCTCTACCTCGGAGGCCCTCACGCTTCATACGCTGACGGCATCGAGTGGTCTAATTGGCATGGCCAGCGTTACTCGCTCAAGAAAGTGGAAATGAAAATAAGACCTTAGCTGAAGTCAGTCGTATATGGAGAAAAGTACGAACCGAGAATCATGACAATGTGAAGCTTTCTGATTTCAACGATACCTTTACCCGAACAATTAATGGTTCTATTGTTTATATCTAAACAGAACAGTCAGACCGACTAATCAAGGTCTCAACATATTTCGATATTTTAGCAGATATGTCTTGGTTCTTGCGTTAAATGTGTGTGTGTGTGTGTGTGTGTGTGTGTGTGTGTTTGTGTGTGTGTGAGTGTGTGTGTGTGTCTGTGAGTGTGTGTGTGTGTGTGTGTGTGTGTGTGTGTGTGTGTGACACCTTATGTATGTGTTAGTGTGCGGGATAATAATGTCTTCCTTAGCGCCAATATCCTCGGAAAACCTGAGCCTTGTGGCGCAACAAGGTAAATTAATGGCGCAACAAATTCAACGGATTAATGCATAGTTTCGTGTTTCCTCCAACTTGTTGCATCACTTGGGTAGCATGTGTTTTGAGTCTCTTGTTGTTGACATTCTCGTCCGACTTCGTTCCTTGCTTGACCTGAGTCTCGTGTTCAATCGGTACCCATATACATTGGAGCACTGTTTTACCATAGGTCTTTATGATATTTTCTCATGAGACTTTGTTGTAAACCACTTACGTATTATTGTTGATTATAGTCGCAGAATGTAAGTTTGTAGTAGCTCTATATAGGTTCATACCCCGAAAAAATGTCATGTTTCCTTCTAAATAAACAACACAACATCGAAGGTGCTTTCGTTTCCAAATCATTGGCTTTGTGGAATGTTACAAATAATACAGTGTTCCCATGTGTGCTGGCGATAGCATTTGAAAAGGGAATAACATCGCCGTTTGGATGGCTTAAAATGTCTGCGAACTTGATTACATCCATCAATGTAGCAACAAAGCAAGACCAGCAATTGTCATTATATTGCAATGTTTTTATATTAAACCCATTGCCGCTGACCATGTGATTTGTGATGTTGCCTGTTACGGTAGCGCATGCAGCAAATAACAGGTTCATGATCAATCAAATACGATTCCACATTGCCGCCTTCTGGATAATGATTGACCACTCAATTTGTCGACTAAAAAAAACGAACTCTTTTTAAAGCATCGCCAGTTGGTAGATCAGAGGTCAATGGTACAAGGAAGCGAATGAATATAGAAAGAGACTAGTGGACATCGTCACCTTGGAGGAAATACATACACAATGTGTCTAAGACAATTAGATCTCGACACCTGGGAAGAGATACATACACAATGTCTCCAAGACTAGTGGACCTCGACACCTGAGAGGAAATACATACACAATGCCTCTAAGACTAGTGGATCTCGACACCTGGGAAGAGATACATATACAATGCCTCTAAGACTAGTGGACATCGTCACCTTGGAGGAAATACATACACAATGCGTCTAAGACAAGGAGATCTCGACACCTGGGAAGATATACATACACAATGCCTCCAAGACTACTGGACCTCGACACCTGAGAGGAAATACATACACAATGCCTCTAAGACTAGTGGATCTCGACACCTGGGAGGAAATACATACACAATGCGTCTAATACTAGGAGATCTCGACAAATGGGAAGAGATACATACACAATGCCTCCAAGACTAGTGGACCTCGACACCTGAGAGGAAATACATACACAATGCCTCTAAGACTAGTGGATCTCGACACCTGGGAGGAAATACATACACAATGCGTCTAAGACTAGGAGATCTCGACACATGGGAAGAGATACATACACAATGCCTCCAAGACTAGTGGACCTCGACACCTGAGAGGAAATACATACACAATGCCTCTAAGACTAGTGGATCTCGACACCTGGGAGGAAATACATACACAATGCCTCTAAGACTAGTAGACCTCGACACCTGAGAGGAAATACATACACAATGCCTCTAAGACTAGTGGATCTCGACACCTGGGAAGAGATACATACACAATGCCTCCAAGACTAGTGGACCTCGACACCTGAGAGGAAATACATACACAATGCCTCCAAGACTAGTGGACCTCGACACCTGCGAGGAAATACACACACTATGCCTCTAAGACTAGTGGACATCGACACCTGGGAAGAAATACATACACACGCCGCCAAGACTAGTGGACCTCGACACCTGGGAGGAGATACATACACACGCCTCCATGACTAGTGGACATCGACACCTGGGAGGAGATACATACACACGCCTCCAAGACTAGTGGACATCGACACCTGGGAGGTGATACATACACAATGCCTCCAAGACTAGTGGACATCGACACCTGGGGAGGAGATACATGCACACGCCTCCAATACTAGTGGACATCGAAACCAGGGAAGAGATATATACACAATGCTTCCAAAACAAATGGACCTCGACACCTGTTAGGAGACACATACACAATGTCACAAAAACTAGTGGACATCGACACCTGGGAGGAGATAAATACACAATGCTTCCAAAACATGTGGACATCGACAGGTGATACATACACAATGCCTCCAAGACTAGTGGACATCGACACCTGGGAGGCGACACATACACAATGCCTCCAAGCTTAGTTGACATCGACACCCGGGAGGTGATACACACAAAATGCTTTCAAGTGTCTTGTACAAAACACATACACAAACATAAAAAAAACACACCGACATATAAATACAACACATGTACAAACCCACACACGCACGTACTCACGCACGCATACTCACGACCCCGCAGAATAAGATTATCAGAATGCAGTGTACACAGAATAAGATGATCAGATTGATATCAAATGCTCCACCGAGGTTCCATGTTGTTGCTAATGAATTTAAGACAGTTGGAATACTCCTTGTTGAATATAGAGTAGAACAGTTATAATTGGGCTACATGTTTAATATTATTAATGGTAATGCACCAGCATATTTAAGAGCCAATGTCGAAATGGTTCATCACAGGTACCCCACAAGAGCCAGTGAATTGGCATATGTTATTCCGAGAGTAAAGGGTTCTGGACAAACTTCTGGAACAACTTGCCAATCGAAACAAAACAATGTCGATCTAAAATTAGTTTTAGAAAAAAGGTGACGACCCTTTTATACACTAGATTGGTGGCTCATGAACACAATCTGTACGTTGCTTCTTAACATTATTAATGCATAATATTTATTGATTTATTACTTTTTAATTTTGCAATTTTTAGATATATAATTAAAAAAAAATCGTACTCTTTATCTATTTATTTTTCATTTTTGTATACTATAATTATTTGTTCATTATTTTTTAGGACAACATTGGAAATAAGTATACCATGTGTACTTTTATGTGGTATCCTCAGTATTAATATTATATATATATATATATATGTCATATTTCTTCTAATTATGCTATGCATCAAATTATGCATGTATACAATTTTAGTGAATGAACCCATTCACACTCACACACAACGTCGCCTGCTCAGACAGCTTTCGCCCGGCTACATTCCTAATCTTTCTTAGCACGACGGACTTCAACAAAATGGTCTCTGTTTACTGGATTGTGATATAATACATCCCCACAAAATACTTCACAATGTGACGCTGCTCTCCATGATATATAAAAGCATATTATTGTCGTTACCGCTCCCGACGGATTGCCATGTTCGCCAGACACATTCAACCATGCTACAATTATTGAGGAAAATCTTATGAATGTCATCATTTTAATAATGTCCATATATTATTTTCGAGAAATAATCTCTGATCTAGATGCGTGTTAATTAACAGATTGACGCAAATATCGTAATAATTAATTGTTATCAAATACTTTATGTATTTCAAGAAATAGCATTGTAGAAAACCTATAAAATCGTATTTAGATAACATGTTCAAAGGTTGTACTTCATTCATTGCGTTACAACTGAATCCTTGTAGGTATGCCATGGCAATGAGGAGATAGACACGCCGGGTGTGAAGTGGTGTTGATTGTGGCGATGTATTGAAGGATATGTATCAATGACGTCACTACTAAGTAGGGATTAGTTTAGTAGAGCTATGCCAAATCAAGCACAATAAGGACAAATTAGTGGTTATATCTTGGAGTGGTTTCTTGGAAGTGCTGAGATCAGCATGTAGGCAGTATTGGGATAAACAAACTGCTTTACCATATGACTAGCAAATTTATACATTTGTGCTGCGAACCTTAATTTTGTAGTCCGCGTATTTAACGTCAAACGTTCGGGCATTGAATGTAATGTACTTTTATGGGACATTTCAATTTGACTACAAAATATGCCGGTCTGGAGGATGGACACCTTGCATAATATGGTGACCAGGGCCAGAACTTGCCGGTCTGGAGGATGGACACCTTGCATGAGATGGTGACCAGGGCCAGAACTTGCCGGTCTGGAGGATGGACACCTTGCATGAGATGGTGACCAGGGCCAGAACTTGTTAGTCTGGAGGATGGACACCTTGCATAATATGGTGACCAGGGCCAGAACTTGTCAGTCTTGAACGTCGGGTTTTGGAGATGGTGAAAAGGGGTGAAGTGATGATAATGCTGGAGGGATACCATAATGTCAACAACGACTTTATCCATTGATGATACAACTAGTAGATTTAAACAAAACGAACAATGCATCAGAGCTAAATACAGCAGCTGACTCAGTACGGGAGTTTAATTTCACTAGCAGGTTCGGGTAAATAAAAAGTAGTCGTCACAGTAAATCAAAAAAGATGATCGATGATTTATTTCTACACGAACAGTTACTTGTCGGGGACGTGTTTTTCTATTTCTAGTTATCGTATACATACTGTTAGTTCAGTGGATAGTCCCATAATTTTAATAAGTCTTTTGGTCAAACCTTGTGTATCTTCTTTGGTTTTGAAACGAGTGTAGGCTCTGACAAACATATATTTATTTGTTTTGATTGTTTCATTGAATGAATGTGTGGTAGTCTTTTATCTGCATTATTACAAGTACATTACCATATTATATGAGGCCTCCAACTCCAACACAGGTTAATAAGTATTCCTCAGAATAGCGCGGTCTCATAATGAGACCCGAACATACTCCGTCTACGGGAAAATCGCAAGAAGGAATTGACGCACAAAGTTGTGTTCACGGTGACCATTCATAACGTAGCCCCTCCAAAAATATATCAGGAGTAATCATGACTCTGATTGTAATATTACTAGCTGCTACATCTCACAAAAACAACCTGCCACCTCAAGCCTATAGTTATTGATGACATGTCTTTGTCATTATCAAGACCAACAGCATTAATAATTCCGTGTAACAGTTATACTAGTATTCTATATATTCATACACTCATACTACTACTATATTTACTATCAATAAGTGGGAACTTGGTATTTGTGTTCCTTACAATACACTTTGTAAGAGGTAAACCCTACATTTGAACCAACGTATTGTTGTGTTATGTTTTAGTTGATATTTTAATTGTATGTTACTATGTAAGGTATTTTTTCTTGGTCGTGTTATCGTATTACAATTCACTGTACTTAATGGGTGTCAGATTTAAATTTTATTTGTTGATCTAGGCTTCCTTGGATCATCAAAACCGTGTATAAACTGGTGTTTGACTC
Organism: Escarpia spicata; assembly: GCA_963995525.1. NCBI lineage: Eukaryota > Metazoa > Annelida > Polychaeta > Sabellida > Siboglinidae > Escarpia > Escarpia spicata. The sequence goes on from OZ023206.1 coordinate 73,067,698, forward strand.
TGTATGTACGCTCGAAACAACTTAACTTCACGTTGTATTAATGTATTAATAATACTAATACTTGTACTTAAAGAAAACAATAATAATATTGCTAATACATTTTACAGAGCGCCAATATGACCTGTTTGGATATATATATATATATATATATATATATATATTATTATTACATTATCAAGTAGTGTCATATATAAATATAGTGTTGCATTTATTACAAAACAATGATAATAAGCCCCACAGCGAGTGTCTCGCTTACACTGAAAGACGATCAGTCAACAAAGCGAAAGTGGAGTAACAGAGAAAAGACAAGCATTACCACGTTTAGCCCATACAAACGTCAACATCGATTGAGAACAAAATCGTACGCAAATCCATCAACGAAGGATCCACTACTCAGCACGAATTTTTACTACACGGGGAATGAATAGAAGTCGTGAAGCTACGAAACAAGCGAGACAATTAGGAGCAGACACAATAATGCGCCAACTTTTTTTCGACAGAAAGGACGGCGAAGAAAGGATAACACATGTGAATTATGTTGTAATGCCATAGTCAAATAGGTGGAGAAGAACTATTAGAATGAAAAAATATCACCGTTATGACAAATCTTGCTTAAGGGGTCCATCTTGCACGTCGTTCCCTGCAATGTTCGCACGTGTAGTAGTGATACAATCTGCAAAGGGGAAGTCATCGCAGTTGGCTCTCTCAAATATGTACACGTGAACTTGTTTACATCCAACGATGGAGCTACAAACAAAGGACAGCAATTGTCGCCATTACAATATGTTGACCTTTGACTCGTTGCCGACAGGGGTAAAAAAGGGACAGGACTGTAGCATGACCCCCTTGTGGGGACACCATGGTAACTGGGCACCTTACGGCCCCAGGCTATTATGCTAGGGATCTAGGAGAAGGACGACTTTGATTCCAAAGCTTGGTAGAACCAGCTCATTAGCCTTGGCAGGCAGTGGGTGTAGGAGAAGGAAACTGTAACTTCAAAACCATAGACGCTGAGCCCGGGCGGCGGTAAATAACCTGGCCAACTCAGGCAGCCTGAGTGGAGTAGTGGGAAACCTGATAGAGGAAATTCCATCTAAAAGCGGAAGTGTCAAATCCATTGCCCAACGGCAAGTACAATCCAGTCAGCCAGTGGCGCGGCGACGGAAACAACAGCTGACGAAAGAACGTGATGAGCACAATGACAAGAACCAGGGATGAAGCACCTGATACCGAAGGTGATTGCTGCAATGGGACACAGGTGACAGTTGCCACCATTCATGACCTAACCTCCTCAAAGTCTCATGAAAGGGATGTTACTGTTCACAATCCTAATGCGGCTACCAATATTCTCAGGCCCAATAGGGCAACAATCATCATCACATTTAACACAAAAACAATAAGATCAACAGTAGCAATACACGAGCTACAATACCACGCTGTGAAGTACGGCAACGAAATAATGTGTCTCCAAGAGCACCGGATGGTACATGAACTGGCAAACAATACAATTTTCTGTAACCAAAACTACAATGAGATCGGCTGTTGGTGGAATAGGAGTCCTACTTAGTCCAGCAACAATGAAATATTTGGAAAATATAGAGAAGATATATCCTAGAATCATCATCGCCTCATTTACTACCAATCCACTAGTAAACATTATCAGCTGCTACAGCCCTACCAATGAGAGCGACGAAAATGACATAAATCAGTTCTACAGAAATCTGTAAAGCCTAGTGGACAATATCCCCCAAAACAATGTTGCTATTTTAGGTGTTGATTTCAATGCAAAGCTGGGAAATAATGTGGTCAAATACTCCTACCACACTGATGCAAACAGAAATGGACACTGGCTCTTGGACATTATCCAGGAAAACACACTATTCCCAAAAGGCAAAAGAAATTATGGATTTTTCAGTACCCAAATGGTGGTAAAGCACAGATTCATCATATTCTTGTTCGGAGGAAGTGCATCGACAGTATCAGAGATACAACCTCATTGAGCCCTTAAAAACAGTTGGCTCAGACCACAGAATACTATCAACCGTCATTATGAATGTCGATTGGAGATCCATGAAGAATTATGAAAAGTTACAAAGGAAATTCACACTTGAACTCAAGAACAAATATGATATTCTTTGCGAATATATAGTGGATCCTATTGAGAAATATAATTGCCTAGTGGAAGCAATTCATCAAGTGGATAAAGGATACTATCAAGAAAGAAGAAGATACTGAAAAAACTAATTCTGCTTGATGACCCAGATGTTTGTCAAGCTAGAACAAAATTAGTTAAGAACGTACCAAACTCAAAGCAAACTCTTGATTATGCATACAAGCAAGCAAAAGTGAAATACCACTCTACACTGCTCAGTGAATGTGAACTCTCACATAGTCAAGGTGACCCTCGACAAGGATGGACAGTTACTAATCGTGTAACAGGCAGGAAATTAGCACCTCAGGGTAGATTAAATGGGAAATCTCACGAAGAAAGAAAAAGTTAATAGAAAAAACACTTTGAGAACATTCTTGGCCAAACACCTTCAATAGCCAACACCGAACAAAACCATAGAGAGAGTGAATGAACATGATTTGGCTATTAGCCCTGACAATTTCCTTTTAATCGAATTGGAAGAAGTGCTCAAGAAACTCAAATGTGGAAAAACAGTTGGTCTAGATGGAATTCCACCGGAAGTCTGGAAGGTAGATGAATTCAAATCAACATTACTGGAATGTTGTAATTACGTTTTCAATAATCGTATAACGCCTGATGCGTTCTCAAAAAGTGGGAGAGTACGTATTCGAAAGAAAGGAAATCTCCCACTGACAACAAACTTTCGAGGTATCAGCTTGACATCAATAGCAGCTAAGATTCATAGTCGAATCTTACTAAACAGATGTAAACCTGCAACTGAACCTCTTCTAAGATGGAATCAAAATGGCTTTCGTAAAGGTCGATCAATAACTGGCCACATATGTGCTCTGCGCAAAATTGTTGTAGAAAGCAATATCAAAAAATGATATGTAGTACTGGCATTGATAGATTTCAAAAAGACATTCGATTCGGTTCACCGTGGTCAATTGTTAAAAATCTTACGTGCCAACAGATTGCCAGAGAAGATTTATCGTTATTTCATTTGACGGAGAAACCGAGTTTTTTTACATTAAAATATGTGGTTTGTAGGGTGATCCATTAGCTCCATACACTTTATCATAATATTGGACTATGTCATGCGACAATCAACGAAATAATATAGTTTTAGCTTTACCATCAGAAAACTGTGAAGTAGGCGGTTTCTTGCATTTCCTGATGACAGAGTCGTGATAAGTGATAACATCAAGTCTGCACAGAGATTACTTAAAAAGTCGAGAACAACGCAGAAACTGTTGTACTGGCTATAAATGTGAATAAAACCAAGCTAATCAGCATCAACATAATGATCAATGTAAATTAATAACGACGACTAGTGTTGATGTGCTTGAGGAAGTAGACGATTTCCGATATCTAGGTTCCTGGATATTAAGTGCAAGTAAAGAAATTCACAAACGAATTGCCTTAGCCTGGCAAGCATGTAACAAGCTTGACCATGTATGGAAGGCAAACATAAGAAGAACCCTTACAGTTTCGATCTTCAGTGCCACCGTTGAAAGTATATTGTTGGACGGAGGAGTTACGTGGACCCTCACAGAACAACTAGACAAAAACTAGACGGACGTTACACAAGGATGTAAAGAAAGTGCCTAAATGTGCAGAGGAGCAATAGACTTACAAATGAAGAAATATATGGACATGTAGACAAGCTCACACACAGAATTAGCAGGAAGCGCCTACAACTAGAGGGCCATTGCTGTCGTAATACTGAAGAACCATTCATGTCAACATTCATCATGTGGACACCCACTCATGGCAAGAAAATAAGAGGGAAACAGAAGAAAACATGCACAAAGCTGATCTGTTTAAACCATGATATTGAAGAAACAGACCTTCCATCCCTGATGAACGATTGATCCTTATGTAAAAGGTCCATCTATGCACCGATGATGATGATGATTTGACAAAATATGTACATGAATGCTCGCGATTGTACATACAGTACATGTGGGGTACAGTTGCATGAGAGTCACAATAGCAATATGGCAATTTAATAAGAAAAATATTAACAACTACATCTTAGTGTGTATAGTTTTCACAATAAACGACATTTGAGATTTGAATTTGATGTAGCAAACTTGCGAAAATATAGGGATATTTCATCTAGATAAGTAGTTGTAGATACATTTTAAGCAACACTTTTTGTTAAAAGTTGGCTAGAGGGAGTAATCTAGGGTAGTATAAAAGTAGCCTAATTGCGAGAGATAATTGGGGACAGCTATGTAATCGGAACGTTGTTTACAAAGTAGATCACTGGCGAAGTTAACGTAACCTGAACGACAATAGAATAGGGCTAGTTGAGAGAATCGATGTAGTTAGATGAGTAATTAAAACCTGAAATAACAAACTTATAAAGTGTATATAAGTACACAGAAAACAGTCTTTGAAAAGACTACTTTGAATCTAAGCCTAACCTGAATACATTGTCATCGTAAGACACGGTGTGTCATTGTGTGTTAACACATATAACTAACTATAACCGAAACAATCTGGTGTAAATTGTACACAGAAAAGTCTTTTTAAAGACTATATAAAATATATATTGAGTATAAATAAATTCTGACATGGCACCTAGCTAGCGGCAACTCAGGGCAAAACGACACTTAGTTTCCAGAGCTGGGTGGATTTTGCGTTGTCTGGCATGATCATGGGCATAGACCGTAGAAGACGGATTCACTTTTCGGTGTATGGGGTATTTGAGGGTGGGATATCTGATGAAGGAGGTGTGTAAGTTAGCGGACATAGTGACGGAGAAGGAGGTGAGACTCAATATGGAAATAGATGGAGCAGAGAGGGACGACACGGAGAGAGTTGAGAATACTACGACACAGAAGGAGTAGAATTGTCACACGGACACGGAAGAAAGTAGACTGAGAGGAGGGAAGGTGACAGATGTGAAGGAACAAGAACATGAGAGGAAGACAGAGGAACGGAGGAAACGTGTTCGGCAGAGGAAACTAAAACGGGTCAGTGGGAATTGATCACTAGGTGGTCAGACTGTAGAGAACGAGGAGAGACGCGACAGCGATACAGGTGGTGGAGAGGTAGATACCACAGAGGCAGTTGGTAAGACTGTGAAACAGAAGACTGAGAAGAAGACAGATGGAAGAAGACAGAGAGTTCAACAAAATACACAAAACGTGATAGGCATGAAGGTGACAGGGGAGAAAGTGACAGTAGAGAAGGAGGTAGGAGGGGAAATGGAGGGGCCACCACCGATATATAAGATGCCGAATTAGGAGTGACAGGATATGTAATGTTTAGGAAAGATAGAATAGGAAGAAAGGGGGGTGGAGTTATTTTATATATTAAAGAATCCATTCAGGCTGATCAAATAAATTAAAAAGAGAAGCAGATTGCGAAGAAGCTGTTTGGTGTAATATAGTTACAGGAAACTCAATGTTAACGGTTGAGATAGTTTATCGAAGTCTAAACATAAGCATAGAAGATAATGAAAAAAGTACAAAACGCTATAAGAGAAGTGAGCAAACGATACTGTATTATTATGTGGGATTTTATTCATGGGCATATAAAATGGAAATCTCAATTTATGGGTAGTGAGGACCAACATTTTTTAAAGTTTTAGAACAAGATGTTTTCCTTTCTCAACATGTCCTAGATCCAACCAGGGGTGAGAATGTGTTAGACATAGTTTTGTCTTCACACAATAAATTAGTTGACAATATCAATATATGTGAGCCACTAGGGAGTAGTGATCACAACCAGATACATTTTACCATTAAAGTAAAATCAGAAAGGAATAGTAAAAAGCAGTATCGGAGAAATTTCATTTCAAGACATGACAGCAAGAGGTTTTTACTCGTATGTTCCAAACAAACTGCGAAATTTCAGGATAAGGTCGATCCTCTAGATGGCTGTGCTAGTCATATAATATCAGTGGGATTCTTAATGGCAGAAGACCTGAATGAGTATTTTAGTTCAGTGCTTATCAGGGACGATATTAGTTCACTGCCAGTGACAGAGGCTAAGTTCAAGGGGGCATAATCAGACTATTTATGACAGTTAATTGTAAACCCGGAAATGGTGGCTAAGAAAATTAGGGCTATGAAGGATAATAAATCACCTGGAGTGGATGGGATTCCACCCAAACTACTATTGGAAATTGTAGAACAAATTAGCATACCGCTTGCAACAGTTTTCAACTTGTAATTAGAAGAGAGAGTGGTTCCTTTAGAGTGGAAAGTAGCAAACATTATACCGTTATTTAAAAAAAAAAGGTTCGAGAAACAAGTCAGAGAATTATAGACCAGTGAGTTTAACATCGGTGATTTGCAAATTATTAGAAAGACTAAGGATAGACGAGGGATCACCAGTAGGGTTTTTGGAAGATTAATGTACAATAGATTAATGAATTACATAATGAAACATAACATCTTGTCTAATTCCCAATTTGGATTTAGGAAAGGATATTCCACTGATATGGCTATTTCACTGCTAACTGACAAAATTAGTAAGGCAATTGATACCAAAGAGCACGTAATTGGGTTATTTCTGGAATTAGCCAAAGCCTTTGATACCGTTAATCATAATATATTATTGAGAAAATTATCACATTATGGAACCAGAGGAAATATACTCCAATGGATTCGTAACTTTTTAAGTAACAGACAACAACGAGTAAAATTCTATGGAACAAAATCTTCCCTTAAAAACATAACATGTGGTGTTCCGCAGGGTTCAATTCTGGGACCTTTACTCTTTCTTATCTATATAAATGATTTATCTACTTTATCTGACACAACGTTTACCATTATGTTTGCTGATGACACGAGCATCTTTATACAAGGCAACAATATAGATGAAATGGAAAATGTTCTGAACTCTGAAATAAAAAAACTATCTTTATGGCTTAACATTAATAAACTTTCTTTGAATATACAGAAAATTCACACAGTGACCTTTAGTAATACGATCAGTATAAGAGAGAGGTGTAATAACATTTGCATAGACGGCATACAAATTAACACTGTACATGAGATAAAGTTTTTGGGTTTGCTTATAAATAATACATTGAATTGGAGCACACACATTAAATATATATCAAATAAAATTTCTAAGAATATTGGTATTATAAAAAATGTGACAAACAAATTAGATAACAAATCATTGTTAAACCTGTATTTCATGTTTATATACCCATATATTACTTATTGTAATGTCGTCTGGGGAAGGGCCCCGAATATATACCTTGCTAAAATTAATTTACTCCAAAAACGAGTTTTGCGTGTAATAAGTCATGTAGGATTTATTGATCATACGCAGCCTTTATTTACATCTTATCAAATAATGAATATTTATGACGTAAATAAATATTTATGCTGTATTCTAATGTACAAGCATAATAGGGGTATGTTGCCAGATATATATCATGATGTATTTGTCCTGCAAATATCCACACATAAATATAATACAAGGCAGGAAGTAACATATAAAATACCATACTGCAAGACTAATTGTAGACAACTGTCTTTGGCTTATGTTGGTCCTAAAATCTTGAATACATTTATTACAAATAACTATTTACAATATTGTACATCTCTTCATATGTTCAAACAAAGGACCAAGCGTCTAATTCTAGCAAACATATGCTAAATGCTGCTTTAATGTAATTTTGTCATGTTAAGATGTACCCGGTGTTCAGTGTTAGGTACTCGTATAATGTTGTCATGTTAAGATGTACCTGGTGTTCAGTGTTACGTTACTCGTATAATGGTGTCATATTAAGATGTACCTGGTGTTCAGTCTTACGGTACTCGTATAATGTTGTCATGTTAAGATGTACCCGGTGTTCAGTGTTAGGTACTCGTATAATGTTGTCGTGTTAAGATGTACCCGGTGTTCAGTGTTAGGTACTCGTATAATGTTGTCATGTTAAGATGTACCTGTTGTTCAGTGTTACGGTACTCGTATAATTTTGTCATGTTAAGATGTACCTGGTGTTCAGTCTTACGGTACTCGTATAATGCATTATTATTATTATTTTTTACACGAATCATAGTTTTCATTGCAAATATGACATGAATAAGGAACACAAGCAATATGTTGCTTCGTTCCATTTGTTACGTAATGTATACATGTTTCATATTACTGCTACATCTGTGCTATACTTAACATTATGTATCAATAAAGATTATTATTATTATTATTATTATATCATCTACTTAGATTTTCAAAACGGTTTCGACAACGTGCCACATCAATGAATACTGCGTAAACTAAAGGCCCATGGCAGAGGAAAAGGTATAATTAACTGGATAGAAAAATGGCTGATTGACAGAAGACAATGGGAAATTGTTGATGGGGAGGCTTCAAACTGGAAATCAGTTTTGAGTGGAGTTCCACGGGGATCAAGACTGGGACCTAGATTATTCTTAATATATATAAACGATTTGGACGATGATATAACATGCAAGGTGTTGAAATTTGTGGATGCTACACAAGTGTTTAGTAGGATTAAAAGTGATGGAGATAGACAACATTTACAAGATGATCTTGACAGGTTGATCAAATAGTCTGAAAAGTGGCAAATCTTGTTCAATTTTGGGAAATGGAAATGCCTCCACACAGGACATGGGAACGAAGGTGTGGAATATACAATGGGGGGAACTGTACTAAGTACTACTGTAAAAGAAAAGGCCTTAGAGTTAACCATTAGTGCTGATATGAAGGTTTCAGAGCAATGCGGAATTGCAGCTTCAAAGGGAAATCAAATCCTTGGATTAATTAGGCGAAATATAGCTTATAAGGAAAACGAACTAATAATATCGCTGCACAAAACAGTAGTTTGGCCTCATTTATGATATTGTATTGAAGCGTGGAGGCCATACCGCAAGAAGGACATAGATATGCTAGAAATATTACAGAGAAGAGCGACTAAAATGATACCAAAACTGAGGGATCTTAATTATGAAAAACGCCTAAGAGAATGTGGTTTAACAACACAAGAGACCAGGAGATTGAGAGGAGATCAGATAGAAGTGTTTAAAATATTGAATGTGTTTTGAAAATATTTTTGTCAGCTAAGAAATATGGAAAATCTAGAGCACATGAAGTTACATTAGTAAAGGAGCAGCGTAGATTAGATATAAGAAAGTTCTCATTTTCACAAAGGACTCTAAATGAGTGGAACTGATTATCTAATGATTGTGAGGGTGCTAGTAGTGTGAATATGTTTAACAATAAAATCGACATATACCTCAGAAGTATACATGTAAACAAAATGGTTGGAATTTCGATAAACCAAAGGACTTCCTTGTCAACCTGCCATCTAGAGTTAATTCTGTGAGTGGCAATCTTGTTAAATCTGGTTAATTACGACCACGGGTAATGCCTATATGTGCAAAATAGCAACATTCTAAATTAGTTAAACTAAGACGTTACAATCTTCTTCTTGTTGATTTTCGAAGTATAGACTGGGCCCTTACGGTCCGTTAAAACTCCAACGAAGCTTATACGCTTTGGTGGGCGGCATATAAGATAGTTGAAATGTTAAAAAGGTGTTGTATAGAGCACTGGAAGGTTTTAAAACTATGTACGATATACTTGGATGTCTCATCAAGAAGCTATCTGGTGGCAGATGTAGAGGCCACCAAGGCCAGCATTGAAAGCCTCTGGGCAGGTTGTGGCTAATAGGTTTGTGAGGAGCCTATTCCACTCTATGGGTGTTGCACTGTCGTATTGTGTATGTTTGGTATATACAATCACGACGTTCGTGAATGAAACAATGAATGAAAGTTCGTGAACAAAATATGACCACGTGTAATGTCCATATTTGACACTATTGCAACATATCAAAATGATTTGCCTAACACTTTACTGTGGTGTCTTAACACATATGTTTTGGAATAAAAAAGACATATGCTATTTTGCAGGATGAGGTAGAGTTTTTTGCCGGGAAATCAATATATGCACAGAAACATATGTGCAAAACATCTTCAAATGATCAAAAGTTATAACTACTGGGGTCACAACATACTAGTTTTATTTGACGAAAGCTTTACACTGCTGCCTTAATGTGTATTGTGGGGACAAGAAGTCACTCGGTACTATACAGGGTGGGATAAGGTTTAGCGTACGCTTTTACCTAAATAAAAGTCCAAAATTATTTAATATAAACATGAGCAATATATCGAATGGTGCCACACAACAAAAACATTTAATTTGGCTAAAGGTTTTGTGTCACTGCAGGATGTGTGTACGGTTTGACAAAAATAAAGGCAAGGCCGATACCTGTAAAAAGGCAACATCGGGTCTTGGTAAGGTAATATATCAAGGAAGGCAATTTAACCAGCTAATTGGTGTCACAATAGCACAACACATTCTAATGCTGTTATATTGTAACATCGTTATCCTGATGGGTGTTTCTTGGACAAAATAGGCACTCGTGACCTTGCAAGATGGTGTATTTTTTTGGCCAGAAAATCAACCCATACAACCATAAAAATATGTCAATATGACCAGAAATAACGCAAACAGGTGAGTGTCCAGAGAGGGTAGTCTAGGGGGGGGGCACTAAAACCTCCACTGGTGGCCGAACCAAATTATGTACAATTTTGTTTAACTACAGCATCCGATGTCTCGGCTTGACTGGTGACAACTGAAGACGGGAACAGGGGAATGAATGCTGTTGAACATTTTTTTTAATGCCGCGTCGCCATCATTTCAGCTTATCATAACCTAATCGGGTGCACATTTCAAAGGTTCTGGGGGTACGGTCACGTGGGCCCATTCAAAAAGGTCTACAAGCATGACAATTCCAAAGGTCTAGGGGGCACGTGCCCCCCATCCACAGACACGCCTACGGCATATCTATGTCAGAATGTTTGAATGTATAACAAAAACATGTTCACTCTCTAGTAGGAGGAGTATTTGGCCAAAAAGTTGATCTTTGTTCAAGATCATTAAAGGTCAATAAAACAAATTGCAACATTTATTTTGGTTTTATTGCTAAGACATTGATAATGCATTTATATAGGTTGCCATGAACTAACATCCAATGCCTACGGGAAAACATTGGCCCTCCACTAACATGGTTTTTATACAAAGGGTGTAGAAGTCGAGCACCCGAATAGGAAGTTCACGGATCCAAAGTTCACTGCGAATTAATCACTCAGTGTAACGAAAAGTCTGCTGACATTTCGCATATAATTGTTTAACGGCGACCAGACAGTCAACTGTACTGTACAGCTATGTGTAATCATGTTTACCCAGTGTCTGTACTGGCGGTGGTTGTCGCCGCATATATGATACAGCAAGCACCAGTCGTGTCCCAGTGCACGCGAAGACACTTCGGTGAAGAAGTCAACGGCGACAGCGAAAGTTACGTGAGAGTATTGGCGGCGATGGTGTATCGCCTCCAGAACACAGTGGATAATCTTCATCAACAGTTAAGTGTCTCAACGAAACAGCTGCAGCAACAGCTAAATGACTCGACGGAACAACAACAAAAACAACTGACGAAACTTACAGAGACTCAGGCGAAACAAGGAGAGTGTATGTATTGTTTAATCCCAACTACTGCTACTGTAGTAACACCACTGTACTTATTTATGCTGCCTACGGCAATACACTGTGTACAATAGAACATAATTGATCAATGGCACATTTAGCAGTATATGAAATACTTGGGTAAACCGGACACTGAAAGGGAGAAAACGCACCCTTTTTGTTTCATGCACATAAAAGAGTTAATATAAACTAATTATTTGCATCTACGATAACAATTTATAACATCAATGGTTCATTACGATTGTGGTCTAAAAATAAAAGATTCTAAGGAAACATCCGATAAACTGACCGCACACATCTTGCTGCTTGTAACGCGAGTACGCATTTAACTCTAAGATGATTGTCTTTGCATATTATGCGTTTTCCTTTACTACTTACGCAACCGCGTGACTCTACACATTTGACCTGTCCTTCACTTGATATGTTGCCTAGCCATGCAGCGAATACAACAATTAACTTCGTTTGCCAGTGTCACAAATTAAATAGTGCGCATGACCTCAGGCAAGCTTTGCCCCGGCATCAATGTTGATAAGAGTTATAAATAACATTATTATGTGCATTACATTACAAGGGCGGCGTGATATATGCTAAAGCAAACATCTCTGCTTACAGTTGTTGCTCTAATATTTTGCTACGTGTTTTTGCCATATAGAAAACAAATTGGGCTGGAATTTCAACAAAATGTTCGAACGTTCCACGTGATCGGCATCAATTGTTGATGCCTTGACGGACTTTTTGGTTATGTTTATGCCGGCGACAACTAAGGATGCATATAGGGTGCACTTTTTTGTACCTCAGCAGTACTCCAGTTGAACCCTATTTTCTAAGTGTTTACTACTACTATTACTTCTACTACTACTACTACTACTACGACTACTACTACTACGACTACATCCATCACCACCACCACCACTACTACTACTACTACTACTACTATTACTACTACGACTACTATTACTACGACTACGACTACTTCCATCACCACCACCACTACTACTACTACTTCTACTACCACTAATACTATTACTACCACAACCACCACCACCACCACCACCACCACTACTACTACTACTACTACTACTTCTACTACCACTACTACTAGTACTACCACCACCACCACCACCACCACCACCACCACCACCACCACCACCACCACCACCATCACTACCACCACCACTACTACTACTACTACTACTACTACTACTACTACTACTACTACTACTACTACTACTACTTCCATTACCACCACCACCACCACTGGTACTACTACTATCTCTACTACTGCTACTGCTACTACTACAGCTACTACTACTGCTTCTGCAACTGTTACTACTACTGCTACTACTGCTACTACAACGACTACAACTATTACTATTACTATTACTACTAATACTACTACTACTACTACTACTACTACTACTACTACTACTACTACTACTACTACTACTACTACTACTACTACTACTACTACTACTACTGTTAGCCTATGTTCGTTCCATGCCAGTATTCACTCATAGTTCATTTATAGTTCAAAGGTGGAACATGTTTTCATAACTAGTAATAAACAATAATGCACTCCACTCTCTCGAACTAGCACGTCACTGCGTCGCATGTTGGCGCGTCACGCGTCGGCCTTTGGCACGACACGCGTTAACACGTTGACGCGCCACGCTTTGGCACGTTGACGCGCCACACATTGGTACGTTGGCATGTTGGCGAACTGAATACAGTTACCGCGTTGGGCACATCAGCGCACTGGCATGACGTGGTCGATTAGGTTGGCGTAAAAAACCTGAACTTCGAAAAATAAAAACGTATTTTTTATTTTCATTTGTAATGTTGGCTCTACATTGCTTGAACTTGCAATCATCAATCGAATAAGTCTCTAATGCTTCTAAAATATAAGATACATGTTTAGGTTATGTACATGAAAAGGTTCTATATTTGTATTAACTGTATTTATGAGAGCATTGATTATAATATTTATATTGCATATTTTGTAGGTCGGGACCATTAGGCAATGTCACGTTGTCTTAATTGTAGGTGAATCCCCACTAAATGATAGCAGGATTAACTAACGGGTAACTAAGTTTGGCCCCAACCCCGACAGTTAACGTTTATAAACGTGGTATTAAAGCAAATGCAGAGACGGTTGTGGGCCTACCTTAAACGATGTCACGCTATTTTGATCATTTTTAGATTCACCCTATCCCATTGTCATGCTTAACAATGAAGCTTACCGAATGATGCATGCAGCTCGAGTTGAAGCCGGTAGGTCGTCGGTTGTGGCAAGGTGGAGGCAGTCATCGACGGTACGTTTTAATAGTGCCAAAAACAAGGTGGAATTAGAACAACTCTGTAGTCGCTCCTGTGCTCGCTGAATGCGGCGAGGAAGCGTTTCGTAATGCACATTGAATAGGATGTTGCCAGGGTAGACGAACTGTAGATACTTCCCGCCTTAATACATTTAACGAAGATCATTACTCATGTGTTCAACATCTGATTTATAGCTAAATGAGTCTTTATTGGTTGATACGTTAATGCGTTAACTTCTTCGAGTCCTTATTGATTGCTAAGTTAGCGCGTTATCTTATTCGCGTTCTCATTGGTTGATCAGTTAACGCGTTAAGTTATTCGCGTTCTCATTGGTTGCTAAGTTAGCGCGTTAACTGCTTCGCGTTCTCATTGGTTGCGAAGTTAACGCGTTAACTTTCTTATTCAAATCGTTGATTTATAGATTTAATCAGTTACTATGGACATAGTGCATATTACATGTATGCTTTTTTGTCTGAAATAAAGATTGATTGATTGATTGATTGATTGTTGAGTGTATCGCGTTTATGGCCCTATCGGCCTGCCATACATGTTGGCATGTTGGCCCGCTGAATACAGTTAGCGCGTTGGGCACATCAGCGCACTGGCTTGAAGTAGTCGGTTAGGTTGGCGTAAAAAACTACTTGAATACTGTCAACAATGTTAACATTGACCTACGTTTTTGTCTTGATGTGCCTCCGAGCTTGGTTAGTGTGTTATTTGGTGCGTACGAACGCCAATCTTTTCGATCGACTATTATTCTTAAACGAATTCCCGTTAATTTCACCCAGTGTTGAAGCGACGTCTTCCTGCCCGCGACTGCTACGATCTACTGAGGGACGGCAACAACGTCAATGGCGTGTACCAGGTCTATCTGGCCAAGGCGATGAAGTATGTCCGCGTGTTCTGCGACATGGAGACGGACGGCGGCGGCTGGCTCGTACGTATTACGTACACTTGTTCATAATATGTCTACCTATACTGCGGCAGGTAGCACCACTCTGTGCAGCTATATTTACTGGCCACCATTTTGAAGTCATCTGCAGAAACGTAGTTTTATTTCTCATCTGGTCTCTGAATCTCTTTAGTGGCTTTTCTTTCTTCCTCTATCCTTTGAAATGTTGCTCCAGTGCATGACTATGTAGATTATTTAGTGTACACTGTCCCCAGGTATACTTCAGGGGGAGACCTAGAGTTTGCCCCCCAGTAAATCTGATTATTTTGTTTAATTTATATGATATAGCTAAGATAAGTTAGTAACAAGTTATCATATAGTTTAAATGTTGGCATATCATACGCTCGTAGTGACACATTTGTAAGGGTCAATGTGTAATGCAGTTGGACGTTTTTGATGAGCTTCAATTGAGGTGCAGGCGGGGGTTTCACAGGGTGTACATGTAGGCTTTTTGTTGGCGCCACTATGTTCCCCTTATCCTCTTCTTGCCGGCAGACTTCAAGATGTCGAACAGAGTCGATTCCAACAAACGAGACTATAGTTGTAGCGTGCCACCTTGTTAGAGGTGTTAATTTGGGTGGTTGCACAAAGGTGGCCTCATCCTAGTCGACTCTGCGATGATAGCCCTCGAACGGATGGTCTTATCAAGGGAAATAGGGAATCAAGGAGTAGACTACACATGCGAGTACGGCGAATTCAGACACCACAAATATACATACTCGAAACACTTTGATATTTGTCACCACATACAAAGCCTGGCACTGTGGATAGTAAGTAATAAATGTGGACACCCTTTACATCTAGGAAGAACGCAGGTACCTTGTTATGTAGCATCTTCAGCATCATATTGTCAACGCTAGACATTGCCACACTCACCACCAAAGAAAAAGACGGTGAACACAGCGTGCACAGTTCACTCCACATAAATAAAACGTCTATAAAGTTGATAAAATAAAATGTGCTAGACAACCATGATTTAGAGCTATAATTCAATATACATTACATACAGTAATTACGGCATGATATCATAGATAATTGTCATGTGCGACGTTCCAGAGTGTATTGTATGTGTTTGTTGCAACATGGTGTCAGTTGCTGTGTTGATGGTCGCTGCCAAACGGACGTTATTGTTGTCACACGAAGGTGTTCCTTGCTACATACAAATGAGTGTTCATTGTCACGTGTAGATGTTCTGTGTGACATGTTTGTCTTCATTGTCACGTGTAGGTGTTCCAGCGAAGACAGGACGGCTCCGTCGACTTCTACCGTGACTGGGCCGACTACAAGGAGGGATTCGGCGACGTGACCGGCGAATTCTGGCTTGGTGGGTCAAACATTACTGGTAATTTAATTCTTACATCAAATCAAACCCGAGATGTACTAATGTCAAGCGGGTTTGGGGGCTGGATTTCTCAAAATGGAATACTTCTAGATAACAAAACATATACTTCTAATAACAAAACATATAATTTATACAAACAAATATAAATGTAACGTCATATCTTTCAGGTAGTACATACTGATATGATTTAGATTAGTACAATTTGTGTTGTTTGTTGTGAACGTTTGGCGATACATTCAATAGCAGCAAGTTGTTATTTTAGTGTTTTATTCGTGTTAAACGCGACGTTGTTTTTTATTACAGCTGTTATTTATGTTGTACACGTGACATGGTGTGCACTATTAAACTGTATATTTCAGGCAACGATTACCTTAATGATTTAACATTGCAAGCACGATATTCGCTACGAATAGACATGGAAGATTTTGAGAATGAAAACAGATATGCAGTGTACACGAATTTCACTGTTGCCCCGGAAGAAGACAAGTATAAACTCTTAATCGGGGCATACAGCGGCACGGCAGGTAAGGGAATATTCGTACGTAAGTGTAACTGTGCTTGTGAAACCGTTACAAATCCCAGCGTATATGCATAATTAGATCGCTATATCCTTCATTCATAATGGAAAAGTCAAATTAAGAAAGCATGTCATGAACTTTCAGGTGGACATCAATGTTCTAAAGTCGTTGGCTATGTATGTTACACAGTTACGTAGACAAAGGTCTCATTGGGGCTGTCTCTCAATTGTGGCCAACGGGTAATAAATTGGAACTCTCATACCTGCAGCCAACCCATTAGTAACAACAACAACATGTTTATCTATCAGAGCACCCGACGTGTCAAAATAATTTCCATTGTTCCACTGTATCGATCAAACCGAATACCTATGAAAACCATGACTGCGTTGTTGGTACTGTTCTTGTCTGTGGTGCTTTGCGAAGATAATGATAACGGCGTTTAGTTGTATTCACAGCTTTCAGCTTTGCACACGTCTATGGGGCGATGTTATTTATTAACAAACGTATAGGACTCTATAGATTTATGCAGGATGGTGTTTTCAGTCAAGGTATTTGTTTGTTATGATGTAAACCTAAAACATGGATGTTAAAATGTTTTATGTTTGTATATATATGCATATATACACCTACACCCACACACTCACACACAAACACACACACACACACACACACACACACACACACACACACACACACACACACACACACATGTATCGAGAAATAGATTTACAAAATCCGATAACGTCTATATATTATGTTACTGTGAATGTGTTTCTCTTTGATTTATGACACAATTCATGCTGCAGAGGATGAGCTGTCGAACCATGCAGGCAAATCATTCAGCACGAAGGACCGATACAATGATGTGTACTATGGGCAATGTGCTATAGCGTACAAAGGAGGCTGGTGGTATGGCGGATGTCACTATTCCAACTTGAACGGCCTCTACCTCGGAGGCTCTTACGATACATCCGCTGACGGCATAGTGTGGTATAAGTGGCATGGCAATTATTACTCGCTCAAAAAAGTGGAAATGAAAATAAGACCTTAGCTGAAGTCAGTCGTGTAGGGAGAAAACTACGAACCGAGAATCATGACAGTGTTGTGCTTATTGATACTGATACACTTCCCGAACAACCAGTGGCTCTATTGTATTATATCTAAACAGTACAGTCGGGCCGACTAACCAATGACTCAACATCTTTCGATATTTTAGTGGACATGTGTTGTTTCCTACGGATCTTCAGTTTAATTTGTAGTTCTCGTTCGCATGAACGTATGCGCGAGAAAATGTGAGATCACAGAACCAAAGACGTATTAAGAATTATACTAATAGGTATTACATATAGCTACAAGCCATTAACATACGTGGAACGACCGCATGCGCAATAAATGTGTCGATTTCACAATTTAAAACAAATTGTGTCTGTCTGGTGTCGGTGTGACTGCGTGTTTTTGTTTCCGTGCGCGCGAGCGAGCGAACGAACGAGCATGTGTGTTTGTGTGTGTGTGTGTGTGTGTGTGTGTGTGTGTGTGCGTGAGTGTGTGTGTGTGTGTGTGACACTGTGTGTGTGTACGTGTGTGTTAGTATGCGGGGTAATAATAATAATGGAATGACTTCATTAATTAGCGCCAATATCCTCGGAAAATCATAGCGTTGTGGCTCAACAAATTTACTCAGTGGCGCAACAAATCCAAAGGATTAATGCATAATTTCGTGTTTCCTCCAACTTGTTGCGTCTCTTGAGTTGCATGGGTTTTGAGTCGCTCGTTGTTGACAGCTGATCGGAGGAGCGTAGACAGCGTGTAGGACGATACGGAGAGAGAAGTGCTGATATATATGGAGGTGCGAGCCAATGAAGGCATTTGAAATTGAGAAGTAAGGTCTTGAAAATAATGCGACTCTTCACAGGAAGCCAGTGCAGCGCCAAGAGCATGGGCGTGACATGGTCTCGTTTCGACCGCATCGTTATGATACGAGCACATGCATTTTGAACACGTTGTAGTTTCTCAATTACTGTCGCTGGCAATCCATTAAGAAGTCTATTGCAGCAGTCAATTCGCGAAATGACTAGCGCATGCACAAGTTGTTTTGTGTGTTCTTTGTCTAAGTATCGACGAATGCATCCAATACTATGGAGGTGGTAATACTCATTTCTGCAAACTTATGTTACGCGTCGCTCAAGGGACATACTGGAATCAAAGGTCACCCCCAAGTTTCTGGCGTGTGTTTTGGGTAACACGCGCACGTTTTCGATAGTTACGCCGTAAGGAAGAATTTTTTTTTTCGTTTGCTGATTTCGGTTGGATGATGATGATAACTCAATGATGACAAGACTTATTGAGTTTTAGCATGTTGGTTTTCATCCATTGTCGGATACTGCCAACACAGAGTTATATTTTCGTGCTGGCAACGTCGGGTGAAATATTATCGCTGAGGCTAAATTCTTGGAAAAGTTGGATGTCATTGGCATATAGATGGTAAGCGGACATGCGGTGAGGCCATGCAGTAATAAATTCAAATAGTCCAATTTTGATGGACGAGGTCGTGGGTGGCTATCTGGGCCGTACTCACATCCTGTTATTTTCGGATCTTCCCGATGCTCCTGGCTGACATCTGCGTACAGGTGAAACTCAATGTCGTATCGGCGCACGATAACTCCCAGCGGTAGGGTGTAGACACAAAACAGTATAGGCCCCAGCACAGAGCCTTGAGGCATCCCAAAATCTAGACGCTGACAGTTGGATGATGCCCGCTGGATGAGAACTGACTGCTTTCTGTTGGTTAGGTACAACCTGAACCACGAGAGGGCTGTCCCACAGATGCCCAGTCTAATATGCAATCTGGAGAGGAGCACTGAATGGTCCACTGTATTGAACGCTGCCGACATGTCGAGTAGCACTAGGAGAGTACATTTCTTGCTGTCCATGGCGCGGAGCACATCGTCACTGATCCGGAGGAGCGCTATTTCAGTACAGTGGTGTTTCTTGTAGGCTGACTGGAGAATCTCGTGCAAGCAGTGTTCAGACATGTAGGTGTTGAGTTGACTTGCCATTGCACGTTCTATCAGTTTGGAGATGAATGATAGATTCGACATTGATCGGAAGTTCTTCAGTAGCTCGGTTTAAAGATTGTTCTTTTTCAGCACAGGGGTCACCAAGACCTCCTTCAAAGAGTCATATACAATCCCCGATGACATGGAACGGTTTACAATTTAAATCAGCAGCTGCAACAATTCATCGAGATTTTCTTTCAAAAGCCACGTCGGAAGTGGATCTAAGCCGCATGATTTTGAAGGAGATTGTACGACCAATTTCCTAATCTGAGGCAGGAGTGAATTCTGACAAACTGCAGGTGATATTCTCATTAGGTGAAACCAGTTCACGAAAGTCCAGCTGGTGAACTCACACCTGTGACAAGTCATTACGTATCTTACAGCTGGTGAACTCACACCTGTGACAAGTCATTACGTATCTTACAGCTGGTGATCTCACACCTGTGACAAGTCATTGCGTATCTTACAGCTGGTGAACTCACACCTGTGACAAGTCATTGCGTATCTTACAGCTGGTGAACTCACACCTGTGACAAGTCATTACGTATCTTACAGCTGGTGAACTCACACCTGTGACAAGTCATTACGTATCTTACAGCTGGTGAACTCACACCTGTGACAAGTCATTGCGTATCTTACAGCTGGTGATCTCACACCTGTGACAAGTCATTGCGTATCTTACAGCTGGTGATCTCACACCTGTGACAAGTCATTGCGTATCTTACAGCTGGTGAACTCACACCTGTGACAAGTCATTGCGTATCTTACAGCTGGTGAACTCACACCTGTGAAAAGTCATTGCGTATCTTACAGCTGGTGAACTCACACCTGTGACAAGTCATTGTGTATCTTACAGCTGGTGATCTCACACCTGTGACAAGTCGTTGCGTATCTTACAGCTGGTGAACTCACACCTATGACAAGTCATTGCGTATCTTACAGCTGGTGAACTCACACCTGTGACAAGTCATTGCGTATCTTACAGTTGGTGAACTCACACCTGTGATAAGTCGTTGCGTATCTTAGTGGTCTTGTGTGTGAAGAAGTTTGCTAATCTATCCGCCATTTCGACAGGAGTGTTATGACTGGGGAGGATGCTGGGAGTGTTGCGATGCATCAGCTGATCAGTGACCTTGAAGACACATTTGGGATCGGATTGCGCGTCAACCAAGCGTTCAGTGAAGTACTGTTTCTTGGCGTTGTCTGTCAGCCTGGCTAATTCACGCCGTGTATCCCTGTATATCTGCAGATGCACAACAAGTCCGGTTTCCTGATAGTTTATCTCTGCTTTCCTGCGAACCCTCTTGGCCTCTAGGATGTCTGCTGTATACCAAGCTGGTTGTGGTCGTATAACCACACTGCATTGTTGGGCTGGAGCATGCGTGTCCAGGAGTGTTGCTAGGACACTGTGTACTGCTCAACAACTTCAACAAGCGGTAGGTCAGGTACATATATCAAATGTAGCATTGACTTTTGTATGTCTTTCTTCAATGTGCAGGTGTCAATATGTCTGTATTTCCTGTATGTGATCACCTTCTTCTTCATCTTAGTTTTATTCCCTGTTAGACAGAAGTGAACAGGAAAATGATCACATCTACAGCTATATATATATATATCTATATGAGCAATATGAATATCATTATTATTGTTTTGCATATTTCCTTCCTGCCTAGCATTTACGGAAATCAAAGATATTGTAAATGTGTGGTATTCAAGTAATTTGGGGCATTACAGACATTGCCAAAAATACAGCGAATTAAGTCAGTTATGACATAAAGAGGGTCAGTGTATTAGGGTAGATACATTCTGATATGTGTTAGCAATCAGAAAACGGATGTTGCCATTTTTCTGACTTTGAACAAAGGACAAATGTATGTTTCGTGTTAAATCCGCCTACTAGAGAGAAACAGTGATTATGTGAAGCATTCAATCATTGTAACACACAGAGGCATTGTTCCCGGTCTTTCTGAGATATTTAGCATCTCTAGTGGAGTGCATGGGTTGAATTTCTGGCCAAAACACTACGTCACCCTGGCAGGTCACGGTTGCCTATTTTGTCAAATAAACATCCATCAAAGTAACAGTATCCATGTAACCGCATTGCACAGTCTTGTTGCTACTGTGACACCACGTAACAGTACATTTGATCAGCTGAAACCATTTGGCACTTCTCGTTGAGTGCAGTTTTTAGATCTAACCAAAACCGTCCAACACCTTCTAATGTCACGAGTGTATTTTTGTTAAAGGTATAATAAGATCTAGTTCACGAAATGAACACCTGCATCCCCCGGAAAAACAAACACTAGTTAATGTGACCAAATGTACAGTCGGTGGAAGACACAATAGGGAACACTAATTTAAAATGCATATAAAGGATTACAATTCAGTTTTACTGAGTAATTATTTGAACAAAGTGGTGTGGTAGTAACACAGGTCTGTGTGATGTGTCTAGTGTCGTAGTGGAGTGAGTAGTTTGTAGTGCATGCGCTCCACACTCTCACATTCAGCTGCGACCGCCAGCTAGCCGCCCCCCCCACAGTGATGAAAAGAGAAACGAGTTCGCAAGCCTCCCCTGCTGGTACATAGCCTCTCCAAAGACAAGACTCTAGCATTACCTCCGTGGGGGACATCTCCGGTAACTGGGCACCTTACGGCCCCAGGCTAATATGCTAGGGATCTAGGAAAAGGACAATTCTGATTCCAAACCTAGGTAGACCCAGCTCATTAGCCTTGGCAGGCAGTTGGTCTAGGAGAACGAAAACTCTGACTTCAAAACAATAGACGCCGAGCCCAGGCGGCGGTAAATAACCTGGCCAACTCAGGCAGCCTGAGTGGAGTAGTGGGAACCCTAGTGGAGGAAATTCCATCTAAAGGCAGAAGAGTCAAATTCATTGTCCAGCGGCAACCACAACCCAGTCAGTCAGTGGCGCGACGACGGAAACAACAGCTAATAAAAGAACATGATGAGCACAATGACAAGCACCAGGGATGAAGCCCCTGATACCGAAGGTGATTGCAGCAATGGGACACAGGTGACAGTTGCCACCGTTCGTGACGTAATTTCCTCATAGTCCCAGGAAAGGGATGTTACTGATGACAATCCTAAAGCGGCTACCAACATTCTCAGGCCCAAAACGGCAACAATCAACACAAGAACATTAAGATCAACAGTAGCACTACACGAGCTACAATACCAGGCTATTAAGTACGGCATCAAAATTACGTGTCTATAAAAGCACCGGATGAACCATAAAGAAGAAATTAAATATCACATGTTAGAGGAAAACTGGCAATTAATAACACACGAACAGGTCCAAAAATACATCCAAATGACCAGCAGTAATATCAACCAATGACACAATGACGCTATTTAATTTAGCTAATGCTTTATACTGGTTTCTTAATGAGTATTTTGAGGACAAAATAGGCATTGACGCTTTTCGAGAGTGGGTGACGGTTTTGGCCAGAACATCAAAACTATCACCCACAGTACAGTGCAAATAGCTTCATAAGACCACGGGTAATGCGTACAGTCAATAAAGCAATGTAGCTTCATATGATCACGGGTAATCCGTAATGTCAACATAGCAACATGCCAAATTAGTTAAACTAAAACGTCACAATCATATATTATTGTCTATGTTTGGTACACACATACACAACGCTCGAGAATTTACAGGGTGGAGGTACGAGTTTGCCAGGAAATCAACACGTTCACCTACTAAGACGTACCAAGTAGCTCAACATGAGTCGAAGTGACGTTTATAGGTGTCACATTACCAACATACCAGTTTAACTTGGCTACAGCTGTACAATGGTGTCTTAATATGTAAAGTGGGAACCAAATGTGGCACTCTCGATTTTACAAGGCAGGGGATTGTTTTAGCCTGGAAATCGATGTATGCTCTGAGAGAATGCTGCACAATGGCTCTATATGACCACGTGTAATGTCCATATTTGATACTATTGCGACATATAAAAATGATTTCCCTAACACTTTAGAGTGGTGTCTTAACACGTACGTTTGGGAATAAAATAGACGTATGCTATTTTGGAGGATGGGGTACAGTTTATTGCTAGGAAATCAATATATGCACACAAACATATGAGCAAAACATCTTCAAATAATCAAAAGTAATATCTACCAGTATCGCATTTGCAAAATACTAGTTTATATGATGAAAGCTTTACACTGTTGCCTTAATATGTATTTTGGGGACAGAAAGCAATTATCGAAAGGTGCCACAACAACAGAACTATTTAATTTGGCTAAAGGCTCGGTGTCTCAATACGTATATTTTAAGGACAAACAGGTGACCACAACCTTTTTGAATGGTACTATGTTTTTGTCTGGACATCGATATTTGAACCCATAAAGAAGTACAAAATGGACCCAAATGACCAGAAGCAATGCCAGTGAGTTTCATAACAACGTAAACCTATTTAATTTCGACTAGAGGGTACAGTCGAAAGAGAGATGCCATTTGGCTCGGAATGTCCACGAGTACTGTCAATGGGTGTCACAATAGGAAACACTAAAAGTTTAAAACGTTTACATTGATATGCACTTTTTATGAAAACTGTACTTGTCCCTTTACAATATGTGTGTGTGGTTTGGCCAAACATAAAGTCCGAAACCGGTACAAAATGCAACACAGTGTTGGTAAGGTAAACTATCAAGGAAGATAATTCAACCAATTAATTGGTGTTACAATAGCAACACAAAATTGTAATGCAGTTAGAGTGAAACAGCGTTATCCTGATGGCACTCGTGACCTTGAAGGGTGGCGTAGTGTTTTGGTCAGAAAATCAACTCATACATCCACAGAAAGATGTCAAATGTCTCAATATGACCAGAAATAAGGTATTCAAGTACGGGTCCAGAGAGGGTAGTCTTGGAGGGATAAAAACACTTCCACTGACGGCCGACCCAAATGGTGTACCGGATGTTTCGCTCCCGCTTGGCCATAACTTCCGCTTCCGCTGTCTCGGTTCGACTGGTGACATCTGAAGACGGGGGCGGGGGATGGGGGGTGTTGAATTTTGTTTTGTCGCCGTCATTTCAGTTTATTGTAACCTGACCGGGGGCACATTTCAAAGGGTCTGGGGGCAGGGTCATGTGTTCCCATTCAAAAAGGTTTACGACCACAGAAAATGTCAAAAGTCTAGGGGCACGTGCCCCCCTGCCCCCTAGACACGCCTATGGCATCTCTGTTTCAAAATGTTTGAATGCACGAAAACACCACGTTCATTCTCTAGTGGGAGAATTATTAGGCATCAAATTGACATTTGTACAAGGTCATTAAAGATCAAAATAAAAAAATTGCAACATCTGTTTTCTTATTACTAAGACATTGAGAATATATTGATGTAAGTTGCCATCAACTAACATTCAATGCCTACTGGAAAACAGTGACCCTCCACTAACATGGTTTTAATACAAAGGGTGTAGAAATTGAGCACCCGAACAGGACGTTCACGGATCCGAAGTTCACTGCGAATTAGTCACTCCGTCGAACGAAAAGTCTGCTGACATTTCGCACCTAGTTGTTTAACGGCGACCACACAGTCAACTATACTGCGCAGTTATGTGTACGCATGTGTGCCCAGTCTCTATACTGGCGGTGGTTGTCGCCGCATATATGATACAGCAAGCACCAGTCGTGTCCCAGTACACCCGAAGACACTGCGGCGAAGACGGCGACGGCGACGGCGACAGTTACGTGAGCGTATTGGCTGCGATGGTGCGTCGCCTCCAGCACACAGTGGAGCATCTAATAATGTTGAGACCTGTAGGTGTTGAGTCGCATAATGTCTCATAATGTTTCAATGGAACAGCTGCGGCAACAGCAAAGTATATCAACGGAAAGGTTGCAGCAACAGCTAAATGACACAACAACAAAAACAACTGACGAAACTTACATAGGGACACTAGCGAAACAAGGAGAGTGTATGTGTTGTTTAATTCCCAATACTGCTACTGTAGTAACACCACCGTAGTTATTTATGCTGCCTCCGGTAATACACTATGTACAATCGACAATAATTTATAAATGGCACATTTAGTAATATATGAAATACGGGGGTAAACTGGACACTCAGAGGGAAACAAAACGCTCCCTTTTTGTTTTATGCTCTGAAAAGAGTTAATATAAACGAATTATTTGCATCTACGATAACAATTTATAGCATCAATGGTTCATTACGAATGTGGTCTCAAAATGAAAGATTCCAAGGAAACATCCGATAAACTGACCGGTTACATGTTGCTTGTAACGCGAGCTTGTATTTAACACTAAGATGATTGTTTTTGTATATTACGCGTTTTCCTTAACTAATTATGCAACCGTGTGACTCTACAATATAGAGTCATATACCAGTGCACCACGAGTCACTGCCACGACGACAACGACAACGACGTGAGCGTATTGATGGCCATGGTGTCTCAACGTCAGGACACCGTGAAGCAGCTACAGCAACAGCTAAGTGACTCGATGGAACAGCAACAAAACAACTGATAATGCTCACGGAAACCTTGGCGAAACAAGAAAAGTGTATGTAATGTTTAATTAGCTCAACTACTACTGCTACTACTACTACTACTACTAGTAATAATAATAATAGCAATAATAACAATAACGCCGCCGGCAATAAAATATATTCTCTGTACACAATACGTACAGAGTTGTATAAATAGCAAAATAAGGATGACCGCGGTATGCCGGATACTTGTTCCGCCGATCCCACAATGAACTGCGTTTACACACACCGCCTATTGAATGTCAAAGAGGTAATCGATATAGGGACGAGTAAGCTCTTCTTGTAGAGTAGAAACAGAAGAAAATATACACCCCGTTAACGGAACCAACGGCATTCTGTCTCTCTTACGAATGTCAGGCAGGTTGTGGTTAATTAATTGATCCAAGTTTTGATACTGTATTACCATAGGTGCACATCAGCCCCAATTCTTTCGATTGACATTTATTTTCATATGCACTTCCGTAATTTCACCCAGTGTTGAAGCGATGTATTACTGCCCGCGACTGCTACGGTTTATTGAATAACGGCAACAACGTCAGTGGCGTGTACGGTGTCTATCTGGACAAGGCGAGGAAGTATGTCCTCGTGTACTGCAACATGGAGACGGACGGCGGCGGCGGCTGGCTCATACGTACACTACGCACACGCACACGCACACGCACACACACACATCTCTCTCTCTCTCTCTCTCTCTCTCTCTCTCTCTCTCTCTCTCTCTCTCTCTCTCTCTCTCTCTCTCTCTCTCTCTCTCTCTCTCTCTCGTCATCACTAAACAATACTCTTTGATTTATCACCTTCTGTGTCACATAGGAAATGTTTTGATGCATAATTCTACCTATTTGGTGGCATGGATTTATCAGCCATATTGGATTCCAAGATAACAAATGCTAGCATTCCAAATCTACATTTCACGGGAACAATCGCCTGAAAGCTGCTTGTGTCTGTTATTCTGACATCACACAAAGATGTCGTTGCATCTCATCGCTATTTCCTACCTTATACTCTAGTTTTGTTCTACCAAAACCAAAGTTGGTGAACATGTATACATATTATGTCCATTGTCACATGTATGTGTTTGTTGTGACGTGTTGATGTTCATTTTCACACGTGAGTGTAAATTGTCACGTGTAGGCGTTCTGTGTTACATGTAAATGTTCGTTGTCACAGGTAGGTGCCTTGTCACGTGTAGGTGTTCGTTGTCAGTTGTAAGTGTTCGTTGACACGTGTATGTGTCCATTGTCACCTGTATGTGTTCGTTGTCACGCGTAGGTGTTCCTTGTCACGTGTAGGTGTTCGTTGTCACGTGTATCACCGTAACCAGTTTTAAATCTGTAAAATCAGTGGCGCCATACAGCGGACTTTGTACGAAGGAAATACAGCAGCTGTGTTAGCCTCGATTAACAAGGTTTAACAAGATTTAATAAGATTGCCACCCAGAGAATTACTTCTAAGTGGCAGGTGGACAAGGAATCCCATTGGCTTATCGAGAGTGCAACCCATTTATTTATGTGTATCCCACCCTTTTGAGGTATGTGTCGATTTAATTTTTAAACATACTCACGCTACTAGCACCGACACAATCAGCATATAATCTGTTCCATTCATTTACAGTCCTTTGTGAAAATGAGAACTTTCTTATATCTAATCTATACTGCTCTTTTGCTAATGTAATGTCATGTCCTCTAGTCCTTCTATTTTTCTTAACTGAGAAAATCTCCTGGTCTCTAGTGTTGTTAAAGATCCCTCAGTTTTGGTATCATTTTAGTCGCTCTCCTCTGTACTCTTTCTAACATATCTATGTCCTTCTTCCGACATGGCCTCCACGCTTGTATACAATATTCTAAATGATGCCTCAATATTGTTTTGTACAGCGGTGTAATTAGTTCTTTTTCCTTATACGCTATATTTCGCCTAATTAATCCAAGGATTTGATTTTTCTTTGAAGCTGCAATTCCGCACTGCTCATTTTCTTTTACAGTAGTATTTAGTACAGTACCCCCCCCCCCATTGAATATTTTACATATTCGTTCCATGTCCTGTGTGGAGGCATTTACATTTCCCAAAATTGAAAAAACATTTGCCACTTTTCAGACCATTTGATCAACTTGTCAAGATCATCTTGTAAATGTTGTGTATCTCCATCCCTTTTAATCCTTCTAAACACTGTTGTATCATCCGCAAATGTCAACACCTTGCTTGTTATTTCATCATCCACATCGTTGATATATATTAAGAATAGTATAGGTCCTACTACTGATCCCTGTGGTACCCCACTCAATACCGATTTCCAGTTTGAAGCCTCCCCATCAACTAGTACACGTTGTCTTCTGTCAATCAGCCAATCACAACATCTGTAAAGTTTGCACAATTTAAATACCAACCAATTATACTTCCACAAACGGCGATTGAACCGAACCTTAGAAAGGTTACATCGCGACTGGTAATTACTAAGTCAAATGTTTACACCTCAAATATTTACTAATATTTTGTATAATTTGTATAGTGAAATGTTCAAGTTGGTTTAGCCACATGCTTATAAATTGTAGTATAATTTTTAAATGTTAATTTTAGCTCAATAATAATGTTAAAATTGATAAATGTACTGTCGTGAATCAATGCTGTTTAGTATGATGACGAATTTGAAGAACTTGGTCGAATCTTACATCTACACGGAATACTCGAGTCGAGCACCTTGAATGACATCGACGACTGACTCTGTCAGTGACTGTCTTACATTCTAACTTTTAATTAAGTAAATGACCTTTTGGACGTAATTCTTATTTTCTATATGCAGAAAACCATAACGATATCTAAACTACATTAATAAACAACTACGGGTCACCTGCCTGGTTAAATATAAGATTACATTTTTGATTGCTCCCGACGCAACCTCCTCGGTTGGTACCACTACCGCACAATAACCGATCAAGTCTATCACGCCTGCGTCCTTTTTATAAACCAACAAACCAAATTCATATTTGGGGTGATGTGAAACATTCCAGAACTTTCTACCTCAAAATCTAAAGGAAACTTCTGAATTCTGGGAAACCTAAACATGAATCAGCGGTTTTCGCCACCTATCTTCAAAATACATTCTACAGATTTTAACAAGATTTAACAAGATTGCCACCCAGAGAATTAACTCTAGGTGGCAGGTGGAAAAGGAAGCCCTTTGGCTTATCGAGAGTCCGACCCTTTTATCTATGTGTATCCCGCCCGTCTGAGGTATGTGTCGATTTTATTTTTAAACATATTCACGCTACTAGCACCCACACAATCAGCAGGTAATCTGTTCCATTCATTTACAGTCCTTTGCGAAAATGAACACTTTCTTATATCCAATCTACTCTGCTCCTTTGCTAATGTAAGTTCATGTCCTCTAGTCCTTCTATCTTTCTTAACTGAGAAACAAATATTTCTATCAATATTTTCATAACCCTTCAATATTTTAAACATTTCTATCTGATCCCCTCTCAATCTCCTGGTCTCTAATGTTGTTAAACCGCATTTTTTGGCGTATTTCTTAACAAAGATCCCTCAGTTTTGGTATCATTTTAGTTGCTCTCATCTGCACTCTTTCTAGCATATCTATGTCCTTCCTGCGATACGGCCTCCACGCTTGAATACAATATTCTCAATGAGGCCTAACTATTGTCTTGTACAGCGGTATTATTAGCTCTTTTTCCTTATACGTTATGTTTCGCCTAATTAATCCAAGAATTTTATTTCCCTTTGAATCTGCAATTCCGCACTACTCTGAAACCTTCATATCAGCACTAATGGTTAAACCTAACTCCTTTTCTTTACAGTAGTACTTAGTACAGTACCCCCCCCCCCCCATTGTATATTCTACCTCTTCGTTCCCATGTCCTGTGTGGAGGCATTTACATTTCCCAAAATTGTACAGCATTTGCCACTTTTCAGACCATTTGCTCAACCTGTCAAGATCATCTTGTCAATGCTGTCTATCTCCATCACATTTAATCCTTCTAAACACTTTTGTATCATCCGCAAATTTCAACACCTTGCTTGTTATTTGATCATCCAAATCGTTGATATATATTAAGAATAATATAGGTCCTAATACTGATAACTGTGGTACCCCACTCAATACCGATTTCCAGTTTGAAGTCTCCCCATCAACAACTACCCGTTGTCTTCTGTCAATCAGCCATTTTTCTATCCAGTTAATTAAACCATTTCTTATGCCATGGGCCTTTAGTTTAAGCAGTAATCTTTGATGTGGTACTTTGTCGAAAGCTTTTTGAAAATCTAAGTAGACGACATCTACTGGTGATCCCTCATCTACCCACTTAGTGATGTCTTCCAAAAAACATAACATATTTGTTAAGCATGACCTCACTTTATAAAAAACCATGTTGAGATGGGTTTATCAAGTTTTGTTTAACAGGAAAATCCACCATGTGATCTTTAATTAGTCTTTCTAATAATTTACAAATCACTGATGTTAAACTCACTGGTCTATAGTTCTCTGACTTGTTTCTCGAACCTTTCTTGAATAGCGGAATAATGTTTGCTTCTTTCCATTCCAAAGTAACCACTTCCTCTTCTAATGACAAGTGATCCCTCATCTACCCACTTAGTGATGTCTTCAAAAAAACATAACATATTTTTAAAGCATGACCTCGCTTTAAAAAAAACCATGTTGACATG
This sequence comes from Escarpia spicata, assembly GCA_963995525.1. NCBI lineage: Eukaryota > Metazoa > Annelida > Polychaeta > Sabellida > Siboglinidae > Escarpia > Escarpia spicata. Next base: position 73,098,773 of record OZ023206.1, read on the forward strand.
GGTTTATCAAGTTTTGTTTAACAGGAAAATCCACCATGTGATCTTTAATTAGTCTTTCTAATAATTTATAAATCACTGATGTTAAACTCACTGGTCTATAGTTCTCTGACTTGTTTCTCGAACCTTTCTTGAATAACGGAATAATGTTTGCTTCTTTCCATTCTAAAGGAACCACTTCCTCTTTTAATGACAAGTTGAAAACTGTTGCAAGCAGTATGCTAATTTATTCTACAATTTCCAATAGTAGTTTGGGTGGAATACCATCCACTCCAGGTGATTTATTATCCTTCTTAGCCCTTATTTTCTTAGCTACCATTTCCGGGGTTACAATTAATTGTCCTAAATAGTCTGAATCTGCCCCCTTGAACTTAGCCTCTGGTACTGGCAGTGAACAAATATCTTCCCTGGTAAACAATGAACTAAAGTACTCATTCAGGTCTTCCGCCATTAAGAATCCCTCTGATATTATATTTCCAGCACTATCTTCTAGAGGACCGACCTTGTCTTGAACTTTCTGTTTGCTTCGAATATACGCATACAAACTCTTACTGTCATGTTTGATATTACTAGCTAATTGTTGTTCATAGCTTCTCTTTGAATTGCTAATTTCAGCTGTAGCTTGGTTAAGTGCTTCTTTATAACTGTTCTAGTGTTCATCATTTCCAGTACATCTATGTGACTTCCACATCATTTGTTTATACTTAATTTTTCTAATCGCTTCTTTCGATAAGTGTTTCTTTTTGGACCGTTTTTCTTGTTTTTTGAAGGGTACAAATTTATCGACTATGCACTTAATTTCACTTTTTAATATATTCCGACATTTTGTTGCCGTCTTATTTTTCAGTGAGTCATTCCAGTCTATCTTTGCTAAATATTTCCTCATGTCCTGATACCTTCCTTTGTGGAAATGTCTCCTATACTGCTTTTTACTATTCCTTTCTGATCTTACTTTGATGGTAAAATATATCTGGTTGTGATCGCTACTCCCCAGTGGCTCACATGTATTGACATTGTCAACTAATTCATTTTGTGAGGACAAAACTATGTATAATACATTGTCACCCCTGGTTGGTTCTAGCACATGTTGAGAAAGGAATGTATCTTGAACTAAAACTAAAAACTTGTGGTGCTCACTCCCCATACTCTGTACAGATTTCCATTGTATACGCCCGTGGTTAAAATCCCCCATATTAATACTGTCCCGTTTGCATACTTCCCTTAAAGCGTTTTGTATTTTTTTCATTCTCTTCTATGCTTATGTTTGGACTTCCATAAACTAACCCAACTGTTAACGTTGAGTTTCCTGTAACTATGTTACACCAAACAGCTTCTTCGCAATCTGCTTCCATTTCTAATTTTATTTCATAAGCCTGAATAGATTCTTTAATATATAAAATAACTCCACCTCCCTTTCTTCCTATTCTATCTTTTCTAAACATTACATATCCTGTCAGTCCCAATTCAGCATCTGATATATCGGTGGTGGTCCAGGAGTCGGTTATACATATTATGTGAGGGTCAATATCTTCTACCATAATGTTTAGTTCATTTCTTTTGTTTACTATACTCCTTGCATTTAAACAAACACATTTATATCCAGCTTTTGAAGAGTTTTCCAGACTGTTATTTGCTGATTTATTTGTGCTGTTTTGATCTATGCCTCCATTTTCAGGCTTTTCTGTGAGTCCCCCCTGCGAATCTAGTTTAAATAGATGTAACCTGTCCCACTGTCAACAGATCGCAGCAGGTTCTCTGATAAAACTGCTGCCCCCTTTCCACTAAGATGGAGGCCATCTCTCATGTACATATCTTCCCTCCAAACAAAGTATCCCCATAAATCTATGAATCCCACCCGCTCTTCTTCTCACATCTGCTCAACTATTGCGTTGATCGCCATCCTCTTGCAGTTTCTATACGTTGCCCCCCTTCTTCCCATTACTGGCAAAATTCCAGACAGAATAACCTGTTCAACTCTCGTCTTCTTTAGCTTCCTCACTAACTGTCTATAATTCTGTATTATCGCAGTTGTTCCCTCCCTGTCTGCATTATTTGTTCCTACATGTACCAGTATAGACCTCCTCTTGCCATGTCCCAATACCTTCTCTACCCTGTCAGTCACATGTTCAATCCTAACCCCCGGTAAACAAACAACGACGTCCTTCCCCTCGCTCAGTGTCTTGAGATGAATAATGTTATTAGCAACACTATAAATGATATAGACTACATGTTATGTTCAGTTACTAATTGTTTCAATACCTTATGTTTAGATGATTTCAATGAAAATTATGCATGACTGATTCATATCAATGAGATAATAAACCTTTGGTGATATATATGCAACTTCTAACACAACGTGAAATAATCTTTTACAGACTATAACTGTGAATAGCAAATATAAATACAGCATCACTAATTTATAATATATTACCAATTTACTAATAATTCAATTCTAAGTTGAAATTGGTACCGCTTGCTAACGCATCCATAGAGTCATTGTAATTAATTGAAGATTAGCACAACGATATGTAGGTAAGGCCCTCTTGTGGACAACACTGAGACCACATTGACTTCAGTAATATATAAATGGTTTGGTGCCTGTCAATCACTGTGACAGATGATTTTTATAACTGAAATGAATTATACTGAACTGGTGTTTTACAACATTCGTGACAGTATACAATGAATATAATCCCCCGTTTACTCCAGAGACGTGACCTCATCGGATACTCAAATAGTAGCCTCAGATGTATTGTTGATGGATGAAAACGACAAGACCTATTAATCACAGATGACACATTATACCACCGTTATTAACAAAGAGAAACAACCTGATATCTCACTACCACAAGACAAACTTTATATTTAACAGGGTAGTTACGTTTATCAACACATCATGAATGATTCTCTCCATTTTATTTATGCTGAGATATATATGTACTTTTTTTGTATCACAATAATTGTTGTTGTTATTAGTATCTAGACGCAACGTAAAAAAGTAAGTTAGTGCTCGTAATATTCCGTCACTGGCCGCTAAAAGCATTTATAAACCACCAAGTGTTAACAATTTTGTTTATGTCACCATCTCCGAAGTACTGTAATGTTAAGACAATACACCTTTTCGTTTAACTGTTCGGGCAAAAGTACCTGTGAATTCCACATGCACCGAAACGTCGTGGTTCTCCGTACGGCAATATGTCGATACCCAGATTGTTTTCTTGCTAAGATCTTCCAAGTTTCATCGACACCTTTTTGAGCGAATAATAATAACCATGCCATTGTTTCCAGTCGATGCCATCTGCGTAAGATGCATGCGTACCTTGAAGATAGAGGCCGTTCAAGTTGGTATAATGGCATCTTTTATATCACCAGGCTCCCTTGTACAATTGAGCACAATGGGCACTTCCGTTCACGTCATTGTCGCGGTCTATCGTGCTGAATGACATCCCAGCACTGTACGTAAACGAATCACCTGCGACATAAATATTGTTATAAATCCACGAGAATTGTTAAACCATAACATCAAGTAACATAACATGTGACACACATGATACGTTGTTATCTCTCTAATTCACCACAGACGGATGTCCACGGTGTACGTAAAATGCTAAACAGCAGGTTTGAAGCAATTCTTTGATAATTGTAATTTCTTAATAATGTACCCAATTATTCATTAAAGACATGAACAGGTTAAAATAAATGCTATAGTAAATAGAATATATATATATATATATACAAAATAAGATTAAAACATATATTAAATAAAAATAATATTAAGATAAATTTATGATAATTATGTATTTCTTTACTGCAACGTAGCACGGTAAGGGGATACCAATTTCAACCCATCAACAATTATTATGTAGTATACCTCTGTGTGCTCAAATTTTAGTAATAACAACAAAGAGATAAGGTTATCTGTTTTTATTATACTGATGTATAGTTTCTTTGTATTTCAGTATTGCTATTGCTAACAAATCACGGGATGCGGAAACACTATCGTCTTCAACTCTTACATGTGAACCCTTTCACATTCCCCAGTGTGCATAGAACACGGTGCATCAGATAGTGCTGAATAGGAATTTGGAGACACTTGCTGTGAGAGAGCATTCAAGCATACATTATTATATATCAACAAGAACATGACATGACACTTAAAACATGCCTAATAATAGTGCAAGCTTTATTGGACTGCAATAATAAAAAGTAAGTTTTGTTTCTCAATACACTTGCTTAAGCTCATTCGTTAGAAACATATCACATTTACTAAACATTGTACTGACAATCATGAATGTCACACACACACACACACACACACACACACACACACACACACACACACACACACACACACACACACACACACACACACACACACACACACACACACACACACACACACACACACACACACACACACACACACACACACACACACACACACACACACACACACACACACACACACACACACACACACACACAAACACACATATATATATATACTATAACTATTCTCCTGTGATGATATATACCCTACATCTATTTTAAAAGAAACATATTTACAATAAAAATCAACTGTCAAATAAAAGTAGCAATTGATGTTAGTATTTTTATAATTATATTTGTGTTGATGCAGGATGTTCACATTTATGTAAACAAAATTGTTTAAGTAAGAAAATTACTATATTTTAAAATACCTTGTATATATATTGCATAGTAAACAAACTCTTGTGTTTACACAATTCTATGAAAAATATTGTAGTCAAGTAAGTCAACAAACATTTGAAATTACCTGTTCCATCATACATTATCATGATGTATAGCTGGTATGCAAAATCGTGGTGTGGTTTTCGAGAAAAGTTCTTGAACATTTGTAACAGCACTGACATCATGTATATTTGGATTGTTAAAGTAAATCATAACATTAAAATGTGACATGTAAACAACCTAGAACATTTACGATCCTATTTGATAGATATGGTTATTGATGAGCAAATACGTATGACTAATTACACAGAGATTGGATATTTCACAAGTGTACTACGGATTATGAAGATACAAAAATAGCAGTCAAACGAAAGCAATGCTTGCTCCTAAAGCTGTCAGCGGCGAAATGTCGACTCGAGCGTGTTGATCCCGATTGTCAATACACTTTGCATTGCGGCTATTGTGATGAATATAGGTTCCTGTTACCGAACATGGGGTCGCCTTATCATATCTGGATGACATCATCTCTGCTGTCCAACAAAATGATTTAGTGTTTTCAAAAATCGAACCGCCCTGTCGTCGGAAGTAACTGAAATCTCTGTATCACTCAATGACCTCGACAACGACTGTGTCAGTGAAATCACTGAATCAGTGAATGGCTGACTTGCACAATTCTGTCAGTTGCGCGCATTGTATTAATACTATTGCAATAATTATGATACACTTATATGTACAGACGTTGTAGATGACGATGAAAATAATCCGTGTGATTCTGTATATTGTCATGAATGCAGTGGCCGTTTCCAATAAAACTCGATGTTCGGTTAGTGAATCTGAAATTGTCGTTTGTCACCGGCGACAACGACAGTCTCAAAATCTCACATCGTCGTCATCGTCTTACATGTCATAAACATTCCTGAGTGACGTCTATTGCCAATGTTTCATCGCTGCATGCGGAAACAGTCCTACAAGTCCTCACAATTACCACACAACTCTCCAAATCCGAATCACAAGAATCTTACGCCGTGTCTTCCATGTTTCCAGTGGTGAGACAGATTTGGGCTACGGCACATATTACGCCACAGTACTTTTCCATGCGGCAATCAGGCACACAATTTCATTCAGGATTTAATTCGCAAATCAGTCGGATTGGCTGATTTTTACACTGCGTATGTATATATTAACCATTGAACCTGCCAGGTATTACACCTGTCTAAATCGCATCATGTTAGTATGGTCTTTACGTGGTGAAAACAGAACATTTATGATCATGTCAGCTTTAATCCTGTTAATATGACTAATTCGTGTAATCCTATGAATTAATTATTTTCAGAATTATGTTATATTAATTCAAAATGTTTCTAGTAAACACAATTATGTATCGGATATTTTGCGCATATAAGACCACAATATTGCATAAAATGCCAAACAAATAAGTGGCATAGAATGTACTTATGGGACTGACGATATTAGATTTTGATACAATACATCTTGAATGTATTATTTATCGATAAAGGATTGCTTTCAGGCATAATTTATAATTTTTACTGTTAAGAAATGCTTTTGACTTCAGTCAAACAGCAAGAACACACTGAACATATATTCGATCAGCGGAGTAGAACAGATGAGCGTTCTTTGACTACATGTTCATCGACACACACACACACACACACACACACACACACACACACACACACACACACACACACACACACACACACACACACACACACACACACACACACACACACACATATACATACATATATATATATATATATAATACATATACATTATATACATTCTCAGTTTGGCGTGGATTAATTTCAGTTTTTTTTTAATCATATTTCTTAAATTAAATTTAAAACATTAAGTCAAGTAACTGTGCTTAATTTAGTTAATTAACATACTCACAAACCACAAACTAATGTAATTATCACCTTTCCAAAAACATAAATTTATTTAATTTATTTAAATAACTTTCTAAAACACTCAGTAATTTTAGTAAATTAATTAACTTTTCTTGATGCGGTTAATTTAATTTTAATTTTAATAATGTCAATTAATATCAATATCAAATAATTTTTTTTATCTGTAATTACTTGATGCATACCTGTGACAATAACCACTGACATGCCATGAGTAGTTGTTTGAACAGTCTCAATGTCTAGCTAGTAGCAGGCGGTGATTGAGCTTAGAGAACTGTGAATGTAACAGTCTCAATGTCTAGCCAGTAGCAGGCGGTGATTGAGCTGGGAGAACTGTGAATGTAACAGTCTCAATGTCTAACCTGTAGTAGGCGGTGATTGAGCTGGGTGAACTGTGAATGTAACAGTCTCACTGTCTAGCCAGTAGCAGGCGGTGATTGAGTTGGGTGAACTGTGAATGTAACAGCCTCAATGTCTAGCCAGTAGCAGGCGGTGATTGAGTTGGGTGAACTGTGAATGTAACAGCCTCAATGTCTAGCCAGTAGCAGGCGGTGATTGAGCTGGGAGAACTGTGAATGTAACAATCTCAATGTCTAACCTGTAGTAGGCGGTGATTGAGCTGGGAGAACTGTGAATGTAACAGTCTCAATGTCTAGCCAGTAGCAGGCGGTGATTGAGTTGGGTGAACTGTGAATGTAACAGCCTCAATGTCTCGCCAGTAGCAGGCGGTGATTGAGTTGGGTGAACTGTGAATGTAACAGTCTCAATGTCTAGCCAGTAGCAGGCGGTGATTGAGTTGGGTGAACTGTGAATGTAACAGTCTGAATGTCTAGCCAGTAGCAGGCGATGATTGAGCTGGATGAACTGTGAATGTAACAGTGTGAATGTAATTATTTTAGAGTTGGCTAGTCTTGTTCTTATGGTTTTAGCACTTATCAAAAGACATGAAGCACAAATAGGCCATTGGCCAAATATGCCCCTCGTGCACCCCCACCACAACTATACCAACCCAGTGAAAAAGTTGGGTCTCACTACCCATTTCCAACCTTTCTTGGATGGTACCCTGACATATCGTATGTGTCATCAATGTCGCGTGGTATTTAATCACCCACACCACAATCGTCATTATACAGTCATATATATATCAATATGAACTTGTGATATGTCCAATTGAAGGTTGTTATCTGGTGATCATCACACTATCATTCTATATATATTTTCTATTACGGCATGTGTCCTAATTAGTATAGAATTAGTATACCCTATTCTCACTTGTGACCGCATAGATGACTTCATTATTGTTGTCACATATATAAATTTCCCTTGATACCATGGCCTCTTTAAGATCACAATAATAATGCATAACACTCTGCAGTATCACATCTTTCATTTGATACCAGTATTGTCTTTCTGTCATTATAAATGGATTAGATATGATGCTTCAAAAATAAATCTAGTGTCGCGGATTAAGAGGCATTTTTTATTATTACACACTGTACCCTATCAGCAATGGATTGTTTAAAATGTAATGAAGAAGTGACTATAATATTGTTGTTTTAAAGTCAATTACGTTCTTCTGTAGTATCTAGGTACATGTTTGCAGCTGGAATACTGGATTTTGTTTATGTGTTTCATCATGGTATACGGAGATCACAAGGTTGTATCCCATATTATATTATTAAAGTTTCATATTATATTATTTAAGTTTCAATTGCAGCTTATACGAATACCTCAAGTCAACTTCACAGATATCGATAAGTTAAAATTTTATTTAAGTTCGATAATGACAAATTATATGCTTTGTTACTTACCCCAATTTGACCTGCTCAGATGATGTATCCCTGGTAGAACCCTGAGGCATCATGGAACGTCTACCATTAAAACGAAAACGAACAAGTGATCAAACTGTCGAACCTCCTTGTATAGTTCATGTAAGGGGCTCAACATATGGAGAACTTCAACTCATGTCTGGTATGCGGGATGCAAAGAAGAAGTTGGCGAAATTGCAGGAGATCAAAGAGAAGAGATTTTCAGAACATCCAACTTCAACCCACAGGATGGAGGACACATGCAAGCCCATCCCCAAAACAGTTATGGAATATCATGGCTTCCACTGGGAATGCTACAAACGTATCATCATGAATATTGACAGGCTCACATCCAACTCATCACAACCATCTGATGCCTCCACACCCCAACGTACGAACCGCAGAACTTCCACAGAAGGTGATAAACTCATCTTCAAGTCGGACTGTATTTTCTGTCGATCAGAGGGTTGTAAGAAGGTAAAAGCAAAAGGCACATGGACCAGTCAAGGCATGAGTCAGTTTGAATTTGATGGATGGAAGACTGTGGCGACGATGGCAGAAATAAAACAGGATGAGCAGCTCCTCACAAGAATACGAGGTTCTGATTTGTTTGCTTCCACAAGAATTGCCGCATGAACTATATGCCAAAACCAGAGAAATGGCGAAGTAAAGACGCACATGTTAAACAGTTCAACTTGATGGAAGCCCATAAAAAGGCATTTGACATAGTCTGTTGCAAGGTGGAGAAGGATATCCTGCATGATAGGAAGATGGTGAAATGGGCTGACCTGCAACTAGTGTACATATCCAGCCGAGATAATACAGAGCACAGTAATCCTGACTATCGGAGTGAGAAATTAAAACTCAAACTTGAAAGCCATGAACCCTTCAAAGGCCGACTGTCCTTCTGCGATGTGGGGAAGTTCCAGTCAAGCATAGTCTATGATTCACAGATTGACATCAACACAGCCGTGAAACATGCCTTCCAGTTGGGATCCAGAAATTGTTATGTTATGTCATAACTGGGATGGCAGCTCCCACATCGTCCCCCATACAGAGACTTGTTCTGTCAATTGGTCAGGAATCTGCTGGGCAACAACCAATGGATCGTGGAAGCTGCCAAAACACATATTCATGAACATGTCCATGCGTCATATGTTCAGAAGTGAAAAACTCGCAACTCTCCTGAATAGAATGGGACACTGTGAAAGCTACTCCTTTTCATTAGAGCTGGACACAGCACTAGTTGAAGCTGTTATGCAGTCGTCCACTCTTCTCTCCAACCAGATTGTCAGGTCACCACTAGGACCAACGGTATTCCATTAAGAATGTGATAATTTCGACCAGCTTCTGAATGATCTCACAGGACAAGGATCAGTTCACATAGCTCATGGCATCATGTTACAGGAAGTTGGCAGTGATGATCATTCTTCGGAATCTGGTGACTCTCCTGAGATACCTTCTCAAACAAGGAAAAAAGAAAGGTCGCTGAACCTGAGGGAGTCAGCCACACTTCCAGATTGCTGTGTGACCAAGAGGAGGAGTCCACAGCTGAAAGTGATCCACATTACTTATCCAGGTTTGTGCAAACAAGTACATGTATACTTGTATCAAACCAATAAGTACAAATAGTAATTGTTGCTTGCCAATTGTCCAACGTTTGATGCCGTAAAACACGTATTTGTTTTCCTGACACTGAATAGTACAATGAGCTGATGTATCATAAAGCTTTTATACCTACCTAACATTACCTTGGTTGCCAATTGTAGCATGTATCCTGGTATATTATCGTCCTTATACATGTGCCCCTGCAGCTATGGCAGAATCATGCAAGCTTCAGATGATCTGGATATTTGTCCGCATGATGCAACACGCCAAGCAACAAGTCCCTGGCTGGGCAAGATTCATCTCTGAGACTGGGAAAGCTCCAAATAAGCTGACAACCATCGACTACTATCCTGTTATCAACCAGACAGTGACAGAGTACAAGACTGTACAGGAGCCTGCGCTATGCAGAGGAAGCAACAGAAGAAGTTGGTCAGCCGTATGTGATCACAACGTTTGACCTTGGCGTATGCAAGAAGGCGTACCCGCTGGTTTGAACATAGCTGAGAAGTATGACAAGCACATTATCTTCATTGGCACCTTCCATCTTGTCTGTGCCTATATGAAGATGGTTGACAAAAAATGGCTGGTTCAGGTCTGGCGGATATCCTTCTAGAATCTGGTTTGATCAGTGGAGGTTATCTTGCTGGGGTGATGTCTGGGAAACATTACGACAGAGCTTTCCATTGCTACAAGATCATGCTCTGGAAAGGTTGTTGATTGAAGAGTTTCTCAAGGAGCAGAATGATGAAACTCTCTTGCCATCTCTCTCTGATGAGTCGATCAAGAAGATAAATTCGTTCATGGAAACTGCTAACGCAGACACTTTGGATGCTGTGTCAACAGATCCTGCTGTCACCAGGCTGACACAGAAGTATGAAGAATTCCGAGAGAAAGTACGGTCAGGCCATATGGGGAAGACTGCACAACTATGGGTGTTCTATATGGATCACATCCATCTAATCCTGTCACTCCTCGGAGCTGTCAAGACGAACAATTTCCTCCTGTTTGCCCAATCTATGAGTGAAATGTCGAAATTTTTCTTCAGTTTTGGAGGACAAAATTATGCACACTACCTCACCTCCTTCACTGTATTCCTTGCCAATATTGAGGTCTCTCACCCTGGTGCAGCAAATGTCATCCAAAAAGGAGCTATCAGTGTAGCCCGCTCCTTCATCCCTGGCAACCGTTGCGCTGTTGATAAAACCATGGAAGAAACATTCATGCGGCATGCCAAGTCCCATGGTGGCTCAGGAACAAGTGCTGCATGAATGTCTGGTCTGCTCACCAACTACCAAGCATATCAGCGATGGGTCAGAACAACACATGTCAGGTCACTGTGGTGTGGTCATATGTGGATGCAACTCTTGGAATGGCTGGCATGGTTGACAGCAGTGAAGGCTACAAACAACGTGATATTCGCGGCACAGAGATCGAGAAAGGAGAACGTTTGGTAATGAAGGCAAATGAGGCTGTCGAGTGTTTATTGAACCCCTTTGCTGTGGACACAAAGGACAAGCTGCTGCTCCTCTCCTCTGGAAGTGCTGCATCTGATGAGGTGTCGGAAGATGTCCTAAAAGCAGACGTAATCGGACAGCAGGCGAGATACACTTTTGTGGAGTCACGACTGAAGATAGGCCAGAATTTCTTTGAGCCAGTGAAGAGGCTGAATCTCAAGACCTTGAGTGATACGCACACAAAAAACAAAATGAAGACCACCAATAATAAGGTCATTCAGTATAAACATCAAGGAAATGTTGCATTCCAGTTGTTTGTGAAGTCACAGAACCAAGGACTGCAGCTTGATCTGAAGCAACTGATGACGCACCCATTAACACCTGTGTCATACAGTATTGCCACAGCCGACAGCTTGCTAAGACTGATAAGGCAAAGGCAAAGGCATGGACATGTCTGCTGGGATATGTTTTTCCCATTCAAAACTATATGCACATCTGTTCTATGTTGCTTTTTATTGTTGAACATTATAAAATGTGTTTTGTTCACATTAAGTGATTTGTTTGCTCGAAACCACAGGTCTAGTTTTTTTTAGTTCGTTGTTAATAACAGTGCTTATTTCATATGTGTTACTAGCGGAATAAAAAATGTTTGTATCATCAGCAAACAAAATAATATCAAGCAATTTTTTGACTTCACACATGTCATTTATGTACAGAATAAATAATAACGGGTCAAGGATTGAACCTTGCGGGACTCCACACTTGATTTCCTTTTGTTCTGAGTTACTGTTGTTATAGCATACATATTGTCTACGGTTGGTTAAGTAGCTTTTTATTCAGGCCAGAGCCAGACCCCTGATTCCGTAGTATTGCAATTTACTTAGCAGTATGTTGTGGTCAACAGTGTCAAAGGCTTTTTTAGGTCGATAAAGACCTCAATCGTGCTTTGGCATTTATCCATTGCGGATGTAATTTTTTCGAAAAATTCTGTTAAAGCTAGTGAAGTTGAGTGATTACTTCTGAAGCCATACTGCCCATCTGTCAATATGTGTTGTGTTTCAATGAAAGACCTTAGCCTTTTGTTGAATATTTTTTCAGGTATTTTTTAAAATTGGGATAAGAGAGATATAGGTCTATAATTAGAAAATTTTAAACGATATCCTGACTTAAATATAGGAATGACTTTTGCTAATTTCATATCATTTGGAAATGATCCGCTGATCAAAGATTTGTTAAAAATTTGGGTTAGCGGTTGTACAATTTGCTTTATTACATGCTTAACTGTTTTCATGCTGATTTCATTGTGTCCGTATGAAGTTTTACTTTTGCACCCAGACACAATTTCGAGTACTTCTTGCTCAGTAACGCGGGACATATACATTGATTGTGATACAGTACGTTTTACATAGTCAGTTGGCTTTGTTCCCGGGCAGGGTTCTATGAGGTTGGATAATTTAGTACCTATATCGACGAAGAAATTGTTAAAATGATTAGCTATTTCTTTATTTTCTAATACTATTGTGTTATCGCCAACATGAAACTTGTTCAAATATGTGGTATCAGATTTTCTTTTACCTATTATGCTGTTAAGAGTTTTCCAAGTTTCTCTTATATTAGTCTTACAATCGTCGAGTTTTTTTCTGTAATATTTTTTTTTTCTAGACGTAATAATTTTGTTAACTTATTTTTGTAATTTTTGAAGCAAATTTCTGTTAATTCTGTCCTATTTTTTAGAAACGGTAAGTACATGTTATTCTTCTTTATGCAAGCGTTTTATTAGCCCGCTTGATAACCAAGGTTTATCATTCTTTTTTGTCTCTCCTGAATACGTTGTAGTTTTTACAGGACAGGCATCGTTATAAGTATTATTTAGTATTTGCATAAAGCGAGAGAATGCTAAATCAGGGTTTGACTCGTTCATTACAGTGTCCCAGTTTGCATAATTTTAATCGTGCTTAAATTTGTTTAATGAGTCCTCGTCTAACGTTCTGTTATATTTATATGTTGGATCACAATGGTTTGCCAACAACTCTAAATTGTATTGGCAACTATATCCGGGTTATGTTATTTGGATACATTACTAAAATGCTGATGATTAACAGTTTTAATTGTTATTTCCTAATATAAGACTAATGATACCAAAGCAACCGTAAATTTATGTAGTGTTTTTTTGGTATAAGTAACATGTACTTGTGGGAAAGACTTTCCGTAACTTTAAACTACTCATTGCTTGGATCAGTGGTTTCCAGTTGATTGAGCATACAGCACAACTTTCCTTCATACTTGTCGCACTGGTCTATAATTATGCGTACATATATGAGTCATGAGCTCGTCACTGGTTTACCTCTTCTATCTCTATGCTTCGGTTCATTCGTTTAATTAGTTCCTACGGTTTTTGACGGCTATAAACAATAGGCCATCGATTGCGTGGTTGGACTGTTGGTGATATAATTATTAGTCATATCAATCTGGCACAAAATGTCGCATAACCTAGACAAATTTGCAACAGAAATGTTGTTGGTGTAAGCACACCGCGAACACCTGCCGAATAACGTATGAAACGTTAGCCAGATTTTACCCGCAAGTTGTAAGACACTTGAACGAAGAGCTATACCTCATTTCATAACTGTGTCTTCTGCCATTCCGTTTTTGTGTCGTCATGCATATTTTACTAATTTTAACTGCCACTATATACTGTTTTACTGTTTTATTGTTTTAGGTGTTTTAGGTTAGACGTTTGTGATCCTGTATTCACGGAATGTTACTAATATTGTGCTAACATCTGTCTATATTTTATTTATTTACAAAGTTAGTACTTTTATATCTGGAGATATGTGATATTCTTTAGAAATGTGTTGGCTTTTGTTATTAACTTCCCCCCTTTTTTTATATTTTTGATCTGTACATGTTATGCGTGCGCATGTTTGGTGGGGGTGGGGGAGAAGTGTGAAACAGAGTCTTGAATATTGTAAAGATTACTTGAGTTCTTACGCCACAACGCCACAACGTCACAAATTCCGTGTACATTTTTAAAAGGCTACTTGGCAATTATAAACTGTCTACTACTACTAAATGCTCCTTGGCAATAAACCGTCCACTACTACTAGTTCTACTAATTAAACGATACGTACACTTTTCTTGTTTCGACATGATCTCTGTGAGTATAGTCAGTTGTTTTTGTTGTTGTTCCTTCGAGTCAGTTAGCTGTTGTTGTAGCTGTTCCATTTAATCAATTAACATTAATAGTGCGTTGCTCTAGCTGCTGCCTTAGTTGTTCTACGGTGTGCTGAAGGCGTGACACCATCTGGTACTGGTGTGGGCGTATCAGACATGCGACAACAACCACCGTCATTACAGAGACTGGGCATACATGTGTACACATTGCTGCCAAATTAGTTGCAAAGGCCGACGTGAAAAATATATGTGCGAAATACCTTCGGCAATATTATTATATGTCTAGTAAGTCTAGGACCAACCATCGCCTACCCTAGATTAAATTATATCACAAACGGAGAGGGATAGTGTCAGTGGAAACTGAAGAAACAGAAACACATGTAATGCTATTTATTAGCAATCTTAGTTAAATAGTTACCTTAATATAATTTGTAAGACCAAGGCACTAGTGCCTTTATATTCCTGGTTTGGCCAGGGAATCAATACCAGACCCCAGATAAAGATGAATGTTTAAGTATCACCCAACTGATGAACTCTGGTGAAGCTATATGGCAGACAAATAATAAAAGCAATTAATAAAATGAATGAAAGTTGGTGTTTGGTTAATATTCCAGATTTATTTTATGTTACCATATATTTATAGCAGAAAATAAATCCTCATCATTTACTCTTCCATATCACCTTCCCTAAACCTTCGATATTCCTACTTACTCACCACCGGCGTAAGACAATCTATCTATCTTTCGGCCATCTTTTAATTATTATTTACTATTATATATAAATGACTTTCCACAAGCCAGTCAAATGTTTAAATTTGTACTATAAATAATAATATTAATATAGTACTATAATAATATATAATATTAAAACAAAAACACAGAATCTGTATTAAATTATGAACTTCTAAAAATACTTCAGTGGCTTAAAATTAACAAGTTGTCAATAAATAAAACTAAATCAAAATATATGTCCTTCCAAATGCCAAACATACCTATACCAAGATTATTACTCAAAATAGATAATATAAATATTCAGAGAGTGGAAGAATTTAACTTCTTAGGTTTAAATCTAGACACTAAGTTAAATTAGGAAAAACACACCGAAAACGTATACAAATTGTGTTCTAAAACTTTAGGAAAATTAAATAGACTAAAACATCTTTAGAAATAAAATTATATTGTATAATGCATTGCTATTATCTCATATAAATGATTGTATCAAGACATGGGGATATCAAGGACATAGATTAATGAAAATAACAAAAACAGTGCCAATTCTAACACTAATCAAATACAATTCACATACGGAACCGCTTTTAAACAACTGAACATATTAAAAGTAGATGACTTACTAAAATTACAAGAACTAACATTTTATTTCAAATAAAGACAACACAATTTACCAGTCTATTTATTAAATTGGCATATAAACCCAAATACTGGGGGATATGACTATAATACTCGGACAGCAACTGAACAACGTACATCAAGAATTTAAGATGAATTTGCAAACAAATGTCTTAAATATAATTTATCACATGTTATTAATAATATCCCTGATTTAGTGATAGACAAGATATTGAACCATAGTTTGAGAGGATTCTCAAGTTATGCCAAACATTATATGCTACAACAATATAACATCACGTGCTCTATATTAAATTGCTACATATATTAACTAAATTAATTATATCATGAATGTGTGCAAAACATTCCCTAAAAGTACAATGCAACTGTTTCAATATTATATTTTTGAATAAATAATGTGTATGCATGGATTATTTATTATTTATTTGCTGTTTTTTATTGATTGTTTTTATGGTTTTATGTACATATTGTAGTCATGCCTGTTCTTACCTGAGACAAATTTCTCAACTCCATTGTTGAGACAATACAAAATATCTTATTTTATCTTACTTGTAAACATGTTTACACGACCACACGCGTAAATAACATACAAAACACATCAACAAAACAATCACCACACAGTATGTCAGAGAAAGACAATACAAAAATCACATATCATTATTTTTTTTTCTTTGTAAAACTTAAAAACATAAAGAATTATTTGTTGTTGTTTTTGAGTGGCTTCTATGATAGCGATCAACTGTGATCTTAGTAGAAGTCAACTGTCCCATAGCAACTGATTTCTTGCTATTTGTTTTCGTTTTCTGTCTTTCTGGTACTATATATATATATATATTGTTTATTTTATTTAAAGAAATTAACTGTGTATTTTACATTTCAATATTAGTGTGTGTATTTGGTTAAAGTGTTGTTTTACTATGCTGTTGAGACTAATAAAAAGTATCCTTATTCTTATCCTTATCCTTAAAAAGTGTCAATTCACCAGACAGGAGTAGTAAGTTTAAGATACTCTGCCAAGTAAACACTACGATAGTGCATTGAACCTATATTTTGAAAAGTACAGTAGCCAAATTTAAAACTAATCGTTTTATCATAAACAGTTAGGTTTTGATACAATCATGTCACAGAGTTTCAATTACACCCATGCTATCACGTTAAGTGTTCCATTGTGTATTGTTCAGGCTTGTATTCAAGTGCGAGAACAACAACAACATTTCAAAGCCAGGATCCTAACTATCGGAATATGGAAAGTCCTACAATATGATCCATAAATTCAAACGGTTCCCGTCGAAGTGTAATCATGTCAGTGTTCGAAAATATGTCTTTTGATATGATAACCACTGAATGTTGGGTAGAACCCCCAAATATACAAAGACGGCGGTACCACAGTTCACCAGTTGTCAGCCAAGTGTTCTACTATGCCTACATATTCGTGTCCATGGAAACAACCTCAATTCTTCACCAGTAATGTTCCTATGCATAGTTGGTGATGCGTGTTTGTGTGTGTGTGTGTGTGTGCGTGTGTGTGTGTGCGGGCGTGCCTGTGTGCGAACCGAGTCCCGCTGCATGCGCTGCTTATGTTGATAAGGTTGTCTAATTCAGTGTCGATTCGACTTTCAAGTTAATTGTGATGACCAAAGTAAAAAGGGGATAAAATGGTGTAACTGGTGCAAAGGTGGAATTTCAGGCCAGGTCGAATTCAACGAATCAGAGGAAGAACGACGGGATAGTTAGGGTTAATGTTGCTTGATTCCCTTAGTTCGAATTGGGTGCGACCATCGATTGGATATGCTCTAATTATATTTACAACATCTACAGTTAATTTAGATGTGTTTCATGCGTTTAATTTGAAAGCGACACGAACATGTTTGCATTTGAATGCGATCTTGTAAAATTTCATTTTCATTGCTCTCCTCCTTGTTCCCTGCTGTACGGGGGTTAGGGTCAGGTACAGTAACGCTGAACCACTCTCTGTGAAGTTTTCTGTCTATCGCTCCCTCTCTCTATCTTTCAGCCTCCTCCGATCTTCTTATGTCCCTCCTCAAGCAATCCTCCCATCTCAGCTGTGGCCTTCCCCTTTTCGTGTGTTCTTTATATTTTTCCGCCTCTGCTCTCTTTGCTATTTTTCCGGCATCCATTCTTACCAACTGGCCTGTCCATCTCACACGGCTTCTCAATAATCCTCATGTTACACTACATTGCATTAAAACCTCTTCTGTCACGTCATTCGTCCTTCTTCTGTTTACCCTCTTTGTTCTTGTTATTTTTCTAACTCAGTTGTTTTCACAACCTTGCAGCTTATGTTGTTGTTGTTCCATCAGCGCCACTGTCTCCCGACCATATAGGCATGCCGGTGTAACACACACTCTCATTACTTTCTCTTTAAGCTTTTTCGTGATTTTTCTGTCCACATGCTTAATTTCCTTTTCCATCCAACCTGATGTCCAATTCCTCTCTCTGTTGTCCAACCCACATCACTTCTGTCTTCTCCAGGCTCATTCTCAGTTCGTGTTTCTTGACCACCTTGTTCCATTCCTCCAACATGTCTTGTAGCTCTTGTTTGCTTTCTGCTACTATGGCCAGATCGTCTGCATACATAATCGTTCTGAGAACATCCTTCGTGCTGATCTTCCTGCTGATAAGTTCCATCACCATGATAAATAGTAATGGGCTTAGGGCACTTTCTTGCCACAATCCGATGTTAACGGGAAACTCTTCCGACATCCCAGATCCAGCCACAACACTTCATGTTGTTCTTTCATGCATTACTCCCACCAGCCTGGCGTCTGCTTCCGGCACTCACATCCATCTCAGAGTTGACAACACCATCTCTCTTGGGACTGTGTCACAGGCCTTCTCCAGGTCCTTAAATTCCACTGCCTTTCTCTCTTGCATCTCCGACCTCTTCTCCACCAGCTGTCTCATTGCAAACATTGCATCCGTCGTCCCTCTGCCCTTTCTGAATCCCTGATGGTCTTCCCCTACTTCCAGTTCTATTCTTTTTCGAATCCTCCCATTTAGGATCCTCTCTAGCAGCTTGATGATGTGACTTAGAAGTGTGATGCCTCTATATTTCCTTGTATCTTGCACATCTCCCTTCCTCTTCCATATTGGGACAATTAATCCTGTCATCAACTCTTCTGGTACTTTACCTTGCCTCATACATGTATTACCATCTCAACACGCATCTCATCGGTACCATATGTTCTCCCCTTCATAATCCCCTTTAGCCCAGTTTGCATCTCTGTATCAATAATATCAGCTAATTTCACTTTCCCTTCTACTGTACATAAGATGGTATTTCCAAGTCATTGTTATTTACTTCCTGGTTCAGAAGTTCCTTGAAGTAGTTTTCCCAGACATTCAACACTGCTTCTTGTTCTGCACTAACTTCCCAATTCTATTTTTGATCACCGTCCCACCGTTCACGTCCTTACTATTCTCATCCCTGTCTCGGGCCATTCTATTTTAGGCTTTGAGTCGTTCGTCGTTCCACTTTTCCGTAGCTTGATCGAGTCTCGTATCGCTTTACTTATGTAATGTATGATGTTTTCGCCGATCACTTTGGAGAAAGCCACAAACGTGATATTTTTGATTGTATTTGCAACTTGTTTTATTTTTACTCTAGTTTAATTTTACACATTTGCACGAAATTAAAAAACATTTTCCAGATAAAGCCACGTACGGCTATGCCAATGGATCCCACAATCATGTAAACGGGTATGTGACCCATCAACAAATGAATTGCACTCAAATCTTATCCCTATGTTTTCCCCAAAATTATTATTGGGTTAATTCTGAATACTGAATTATCCAGACCCAACCCAAAATGTCCAACACTTAAAACCAGCCCAACCCCAAAATTAAGCCTTTTCAACTGTGACCATGGATCCAAAATTCCTGTAGCCTACTAATTGATCAATTATATCTGGTCGCCGACCTAGTTTTGAGGACAAACTTGGCCTCTATATTAACAAAAGACTGAAAAGATACATTGTTGTGAAATACACACCTCACGGACTGGTCCCTGTTAAATGCACACCTCACGGGCTGGTCCCTGTTAAATGCACACCTCACGGGCTGGTTCCTGTTAAATGCACACCTCATGGGCTGGTCCCTGTTAAATGCTGCTGCAGGGTTATGCGTTCAGGATTTTCAAAAGTCAATAACACAAAAACTAATCACAATTTCTGCATACATACTGTAATATATTTTTAGATGACATTGCTACCATTACGATGGTACAGAAAACCATTAAATTTCGCCGCTGCAACGCCAAGGTACAGTCTTTTTGAAATATTCAGTGCTTCCATACTCCAACCCCCGGACAAATTAAAAAAAAATCAACATCTACGAACCATCCGAATGAATCCGCTAGATTTCATACAACATTTCAGATCCATTTACATGCAAAACTAACGGAGTTATAGGTTCACAGACAAAAAAGATAACTTACTGTTTTATGATAATTATAGATAGTAGCTAAATGTTGGTGCATATTGCGAAGAAGTTGTTTCGGATTCCTTCTCAAGAAGCAAAACAGATTCGAAGGGGGCATCGTTGCCAAATCTCTGGTACAGTAGAAACACGGAAGAAATATAATAAAAAGTGCAAAAGGGTCCACTGTCGCTTGTTGTTATTGTATTATACACAGCTAAATGTTTGATGGCACAGCTAAAAAACCAATGCGCACTACTAAATATAGGTCGGAAAAGCGATTCGTAAATTCAAACAGCTCAAAAATTGTTTTTCAAAATTTTCTTCTTTCTATTTTCTAAATATTATATAGATCTACATCTGCATTCTGTACGCGTTAAAACAACGGAAACTGTGTCGTGCATAAGCAAGATGTATGTGCTCTCACAGGCGGACCCAGGGGGGCCTGGGGGCACGTGCCCAGCTAGACCTTTGTAACTTTGCGTGCGCGTACACCTTTTTGAGAACGTCCACTTGACCGTGCCCCCGTAGACAGTTTGAAATGTGCCCCCGTTCAGGTTACAGCAAATTTACGCTGACGCTGCGGCAAAAATTAGCACCCCCGCCCCGTCTTCGATACGACAGTCTAGCCAGCCGCGAGCCAGCAGGGAAGCTGAAGAACAGCTGACAACATACGGCTGGAAAAAATCAACTGCACTCCGCCCCCCCCCCCCCCCACGTCTTCCGATGTCACAGTCGAGCAAGCCGAGCCAGCGGAGAAGCTGAAGTTATTGCGGCGCGGCAGCGAAACATTTTCTACACCATTTGGCTCGACCGCTAGTTGAGGTTTTTGTGCCCCCCCCCAGACTCGGTTCCAGGTTCCGACCCTGGTTCTGATATGTGTCTATTAGATTTTAGCAAGATACACAACTTGTATTAAAATTTATGATTAATAGGAGGCCGTGAAGTGCGGCCAAAACGGGTCCCTGAGTAGCCTGCTAACCTAACAGGGTTTCGGTTTCGCTTATATGTTGTTAGTACAGTATACATACCCACCTGCAGTTGTAAAGAATTATAGTATTATATTATTTTACATATAGTATATTGGGTATTATAAACTACCCAATTATATAATACAAATAATAGTACTTAAAGAAAACAATAACAATATTGCTAATATATTTTACAGAGCGCCAATATATATTTGTATATAATAAAAAATCCAACACCGAAGGATCCAAGCACGAGTGGAACTACGCGGGGAAGGAAGAGATCGCGAGCCATAACACTGCGAAGTCGTGAAGCTTCCAAAACAAGCGAGACAACTGGGTGCAGATACTATAATGCGCTAACTTTGTTCCGGCAGAAAGGACGGCGAAGAAAGGATAACACATTTCAATAATGTGAACGTGAATCTACAATGACTCCCCCTGCATAGTGGCTGACCACAATGATGCCCCTGCACAGTGGCAAACCACAATGCTGTCCCCGGCACAGTGGCTGAAAACAATGCCGCCCCCTGCATAGTGACTGAACACAATGCTGCCCCCTGCACAGTGGCTGACCACAATGCCGCCCCCTGCACAGTGGCTGACCACTTTGCCGTCCCTTGCACAGTGGCTGACAACAATGCCGTCCCCTGCAGAGTGGCTGACCACAAAGCCGCCCCCTATGCCCCCCCCCTGCACAGTGGTTGATCACAATGCCACCTCCTGCACAGTGTCTAATCACAATGCCGCCCCTTGCACAGTGGCTGACCACAGTGCCGCTCCCTGCACAGAGGCTGACCACTTTGCCGTCCCTTGCACAGTGGCTGACAACAATGCCGCCTCCTGCATAGTGACTGAACACAATGCTGCACCCTGCACAGTGGCTGACCACAATGCCGCCCCCTGCACAGTGGCTGACCACTTTGTCGTCCCTTGCACAGTGGCTTACAACAATGCCGTCCCCTGCAGAGTGGCTGACCACAATGCTGCCCCCTTCACAGTGGCTGATCACAGTGCCGCCCCATGCACAGATTCTGATCACAATGATGCCCCCTGCAGAGTGGCTAACCACAAAGCCGCCCCCTATGCCCCCCCCCCGCACAGTGGTTGATCACAATGCCACCTCCTGCACAGTGTCTAATCACAATGCCGCCCCTTTCACAGTGGCTGACCACAATGCCGCTCCCTGCACAGTGGCTGACCACAATGCCGCCCCGGCATAGTGGCTGACCACAATTCCGACCCCTGCACAGTGGCTGAACACAATGCCCTGCCCCCTGCACAGTGGCTGACCACAATGCCGCCCCCTGTACAGTGGCTGACCATTACAGTCGTCCAATAAGTAACAAATAACTAACTCTGTATTGTTCAATACATCGTGAATTGTTAGTTGAGAAGACGCCAATGGTTCATGGTCGCGATTGAACATAGAAAGAACTCACGCACATAAGCACATACAAAACACACACACACACAAACACACACACACACACACACACACACACACACACACACACACACACACACACACACACACACACACACACACACACACACACACACACACACTCCACACCACACACACACATAGGCACACACGCACACTCGCACACACGCACACGCGCACACGCACGCGCACGCGCACGCGCACGCGCACACGCACGCGCACGCGCACACGCACACACACACGCACACGCACGCGCACGCGCATACGTACGCGCACACGCACACGCACGCACACACGTACGCGTACATGCACGCGCATACGCACACGCACACGCACGCGCACGCGCACACGCACACACACGCGCACGCGCACACACACGCACACACACATAATTCTAAACAGCATACGTAGAACGGTCCATTGTGAGCGCTGGGATATACAACCTCCGAGAACAATGCTCTCAAAATTACCCTCTCTTATCTTAATTGAACAGGCGTGTAGGATGTTTAAATCCACATGTTATTTCAAACGACCAGTAATGACGGAAGTTACCGCAGCCGAGAGGAATTAAGTTACGATAAAAAACTATCAGTCCATATCTGGTTAGCTGCGAGGCTTGGAGGCTTGGTTCCGCTATCGTGTTCTATTTATGTATGTGTGCAAGTTACGGAAAATCATTCCCACAAGTAAATGTTACGTGTAACCAACGAAAGTGCACGGCTTTGTCTTTGTTTTTTAAACATACAAGTCCTTTAATTTTTTGAAATGACAAGCACTAGTTATTCTCATCTACGACATCTAGGTGGATTAAATTGGATCCATATTGAAATGGACCAATTGTTGTACATAAAAGATCTACCGGTGACATGTTTTAAAATCATTAGACAGTAATTTTGTATACCAAACAAATATTTGTGATACAACACGCGAGAAATACTTTTGTTTGCAAACAGGGCAGCATTCTCTATTAGAGGACAAACTGCTAGGAATAAGGCAACGTCACGTTTCATAACAAGGAATAATTCTGGGAGAAAACTCATTATCAAAATTAGCATTAGTATTATCTGGCTGTGTGGTGCACCACCGTAAGCTATTGGGCATTTTACGGTACGAAATTAACAAAAATTTACTAAAATAGTAACATCTTTTTAGTGGTAAAATGACTCATTCCGATTGTTTCTTTTAATTTAACTAATAGGTCACTGGAAAGGAAATGCATGTTCTTGGTTGAGCGTGTTACATACATGAACTATGGACTGTGGCGGGGGAACGAAATTCGTATTGGGGGGTTTGGCTAATTAATTAAAAAAAATTAATGTGAAAGTTCTTACTACGAAATAATTAGTAAACCCATATTTCCACCGAAGTCATTAAGCCACCGCGTATATGTGCGTGCGTGCGTACGTGCGTGCGTGCGTGCGTGCGTGCGTGCGTGCGTGCGTGCGTGCGTGCATGAGTGTTTGTATATATGAACAAGCCCCTGGCGTGGTTGTTTTGGTGGAAATGCGTTTTGCATTGGGACATCTAACTGCACCTGACTTGAGGTTCAGCATACTTTCAACCGCACTTCTTTGAGACTCCATGCGGAAGTATTCCTCTATACCGATATTGTTACTTTAGCGGGGGTGCGTTCGTATCCATTATAACCCAGCCTACGGGTTTGATAACAAACTTCTTCAAAACTATGCCATTTGAAAGTGGCTTTTTGGAATATTGCCCCCCAATTAGCTTGGCACATGCAAATCAAACAACACACTTTTTTCTAGCGGCTACAATACTATTAATAATATAAATATAGTTGTTGCTTCAAAAGTGATTGAGATATCTATTCACACTTTTCTTTAAATATATAGGCATTCAATTACAAAGTAAAACTCTCACCAAAACCTGACAAAATAAAAACGATTATTATTATTTTGCATTTCTTCCTGCCTAGCATTTAAAAAATCATAAGTATCGTAAAGGTATGGTATTCAAGTAATTCGGGATAACGTGAGGTACTACATACATTGCCAAAACATACTGCGAATTTAAGTACGTTATGACATAGAGAGGGGCAATGTATTAGGATTGGGCTCCTGTACCCATGGACTGTTAAGATATGACGACATTTATAGATACATTCGCATATGTCTTAGCAATAAGAAAATAATTTTTGTCATTTTTTCTTTTGAACGTTAATGACCTTGAACAACAATTAACTGTATTTTTCGTTTAAAACCCGCCTACTAGAAAAAAAATCTGTGATTGTTTGAAGCATTCAATCATAGTGATATATAGAGGCATTGTTCCCGGTCTTTTTGATATATTTAGCATATCTAATGGAGTGCATGAACTGATTTTCTGGCCAAAATACTACGCCACCCTGCCAGGTCACGGGTGCCTATTTTGTCAAATAAACACCCATCAAAGTAACAATAACCATGTAACCGCATTGCATTGTTTTGTTGCTACTGTGACACCAACTAACAGTACATTTGATCATCGGAAACCATTTGGCACCTCTCGTTGAGAGCAATTTTTGATATCTGGCAAAACCTTCCACCACTTTCTAATGTCACGAGTGTCTTTTTGTTAAAAGTATAATAAGTTAACGAAATCATGCAACCCACGGACAAATAAACACTGGTTAATATGAACAAGCGTACAGTCGGTGGACGACACAATAGCAAACACTAATTTATAATGCATATAAAGTATTAAAGTTCAATTTTATTGAGTAATTATTTAATAAAAGTGGTGTGGTAATAAGACAGGTCTGTGGGATGTGTCTATCTGCCTGAGTGGGGGGGGGGGGGGGACCCTAGTCGAGGACATTACATCTAAAGGCGGAAGAGTCAAATTCATTAGCCATCGGCACCCACAACGCAGTCTGCCAGACGCGGCGACGGAAACAACAGCTGACGAAAGAACATGATGAGCACAATGACAAGCACCAGGAATAAAGCCGTTGATACCGAAAGTGATTGCAGCAATGGGACACAGGTGACAGTTGCCACCATTCATGACGTAATCTCCTCAAAGTATCAGGAAGGGGATATTACTGATGACAATCCTAAAGCGGCTACCAACATTCTCATGCCCAAAGGGACAACAATCAACACAAGAACATTAAGATCAACAGTAGCACTACACGAGCTACAATACCAGGCTATGAAGTACGGCAACGACATTATGTGTCTACGAGAGCACCGGATGACGCATGAAGAAGACATTTAATATACATGTTAGAGGAAAACTGGCAATTAATAACACACGAATAGGTCCAAAAATACATCCACATGACCGGAAGTAATATCTACCAATGACAATTTAACAAAAACGCAATTTGATTTAGCTAATGCTTTACAATGCTTTCTTAATGAGTATTTTGAGGACAAAATAGTCAATGACGACTTTCGAGAGTGGGGGACGGTTTTGGCCAGAATATCAAAACTAGCACCCACAGTACAGCGCAAATAGCTTCATAAGACCAAGGGTAATGAGTACAGTCAACAAAGCAATGTAGCTTCATGTGATCACAGGTAATGCGTAATGTCAACATAGCAACATGCCAAATTAGTTAAGCTAAGACGTTACAATCATATCGTATTGTCTATGTTTGGTACACACATACACAACGGCCGATAATTTACAGGATGGAGGTACGAGTTTGCCAGGAAATCAACACTTGCACATACTAAGAGGTACTAAATAGCTCAAAATTAGTCGAAGTGACGTTTATTGGTGTCACGTTACCAACATACCAGTTTAACTTGGCTACAGCTTTACAATGGTGTCTTAATGTGCAATGTGGGAACCAAATGTGGCACTCTCGAGTTTACAAGGCGGGAGATTGTTTCAGCTAGGAAATCGATGTACGCTCTGACGGATTGTTGCACAGTGGCTCTATATGACCACGTGTTACGTAAATATTTGACACTATTGCGACATATCAAAATGATTTCCCGAACACTTTACCATGGTGTCTTAACACATTCGTTTTGGAATAAAAAAGACAATGTGCTACTTTGCAGGATGTGGAACATTTTTTTGTAACGAAATCAATATATGCACACAAACGTATGACCAAAACATCTTGAAGTGATCAAAAGTAATATCTACTAGTATCGCAGCTGCAACATACTTGTTTTATTTGATGAAAGTTTTACACTGCTGCCATAATATGTATTGTGGGGACAGAAAGCATTTATTGAAAGGAGCCACAACAACAAAATATTTAATTTGGTTAAAGGCTCGGTGTCTCAATACGTATATTTTAAGGACAAAAAGACGATCACAACCTTTTTGAATAGTACCATGTTTTTGCCAGGAAATCAATATTTGCACCCTTGTAGAAGTACACAATGGATCCAAATGACCAGAAGCAATGCCAACGGGTTTCATAACAACACAAACATATTTAATTTCGACTACAGTGTAACATAACACATGTTACTGTATAACTATTTAACACAATCGATACCCGGAACCTTAAAGGGTGTGATACAGTTTTGGCCAGAAAATCAGTACCTGCATCTACAGAGAGATGCCATTTGGCTCGGAATGTCCACGAGTACTGTCAGTGGGTTTCACAATAGGGAACACTAAAAGTTTAACAAGTTTACATTGCTATGCACTTTTTGGGAAAACGGTACTTGTGCTTATACAGGATTTGTGTGTGTGTGTGTGTGGTTTCGCCAAACATAAAAGCAAGTCCAACACCGATGAACAAATGCAACATCAAGTGCTGACAAGGTAATATAGCAAGGAAGGTAATTCAACCATAGCAATACCAACAAAACATTGTAATGCGGTTAAAGTGTAACATCATTTTCCTGATGGCACTCGTGACCTTGCAACGTGGTGTAGTGTTTTGGCCAGAAAATCAACTCATACACTCACAGAACGATATCAAATTTCTCACTAAGGCATTCGGGGGCTTGTCCAGATAGTGTAGTCTAGGGGGGGGGGGCACACAAACCTCCACAGACGTCCGACCCAAATGGTGTAACCAGATGTTTTGCTCCCGCTTCGCCATAACATCAGTTTCCGTAGTCTCGGCTCCACAGGTAACGTGTGAAGACGAGGGCGGAGGGATGGGTGCTGTTGAAAATTTTTCATTTCAGCTTATTGTAACCTGAACGGGGGCAAATTTCAAAGGGTCACGTGTTCCCATTCAAAAAGGTCAACGAGCACGCAACATTCCAAAGGTCTACAGGGACACGTGCCCCGAGACTCCTCGACACGCCTATGGCATATCTGTGCTAGAATGTTTGAATGCATGAAAAGACCACGTTCTCTGTCTAGTACGAGAATTATTACGCACAAAAAATTGACCTTTGTTCAAGATCATTAAAGATCAAAAGAACAAATTGCAACATATGTTTTCTTATTACTAACACATTGAGAATGTATTGATGTAGGTTGCAATAAACTAACATTCAATGCCTACGGGAAAACATTGACCCTCCATTAACATGGTTTTGATACAAAGGGTGTAGAAATTGAGCACACGAACAGGAAGTTCCGAAGTTCACTGCGAATTAGTCACTTTGTCGAACGAAAAGTCTGCTGACATTTCGCAATTAGTTGGTTAACGGCGAGCACACAGTCAACTCTACTGCGCTGTTATGTGTACGTATGTGTACCCAGTCTCTATACTGGCGGTGATTGTCGCCGCATGTATGATACAGCAAGCCCCAGTCGTGTCCCAGTGCACCCGAAGACACTGCGGCGAAGACGGCGGCGGCGACGGCGACGGCGACGGCGACGGGGACGGCGACGCCGACAGTGACGTGAGGATATTGGCGGCGATGGTGTATCGCGTCCAGGACACAGTGGAATTTCAGCATCAACAGCTAAATGTCTCAACGGAACTGCTGCATCAACAACAAAGAGTTTCAACGGAAAGCCTGAAGAAACAACTACGTGACTCAAGGGAACAGGTGCAGCAACAGCTACGTGCCTCAACAGAACAGCTGCAGCAACAGCTACATGTCTCAACGGAACTCCTGCAGCAACAGCTACGTGCCTCAACGGAACAACAGCAGCAACAGCTACGTGTCTTAACGGAACACCTGCAGCAACAGCTACGTGCCTCAACGGAACAGCTGCATCAACAACTAAATGACTCTACGGAACAACAACAAAAACAACTGACGAAACTTACGGAGACACTGGCTAAACAAGGAAAGTGTACGTATTGTTTAATTTCCACTACTGCTTCTGTAGTAACACCACTGTACTTATTTATGCTGTCTCCGGCAATACACTGTGAACAATCGACAATAATTTATGAATGGCACATTTCGTAATGTGTGGAATACGGGGGTAAACCGGACAGTCGAAGGGAAACAAAAGGCCCTCTTTTTGTTTTATAAACTGAAAAGAGTTAATGTAAACTAATTATTTTTGCATCTACAATAACAATTTATAGCATCAATGGTTCATTACGAATGTGGTCTAAAAATAAAAGATTCTAAAGAAACGTCAGATAAACTGGCGACTCTAATCTTGCTTGTAACGTGAGTACGTACATAACGCTAGGACGATTGCCTTAGCATATTACGCGTTTTCATTAACTAATTACGCAACCGCGTGACACTACACATTTAACATATCCTTCACATGATCTGTTGCCTACCGACGCAGCGGATACATCAATTGACGACTCTACTACATCTTCCTTTGCCTGGGTCACAAATCAAATAGTGCGCGTAACCTCCGTCAATGTTTGCCCCGGCAACAATGTTGATAACAGTAATTACTAATAATATCATGTGCATTACATTACAAGGGCGGCATGACATCTGCTAAACCAAACATCCCCGCTTACAGTTGTTGCTCTCAAAAATTTGCTACATGTTTTTGTCATATAGAAAACAAACTGGACTGGAATTTAGACAAAATATACAACAGAATGTTTCAATGTTTCACGTGATCGGGGTCAATTTTTAAAGCCATGACGGACGTTTTGGTCATGTTTGTGTCGGCGATAACTAAGCTTGCATATTGTGGCAAACGAGTGATGAATTGGAACTCTCATACCGTATAGGGTGCATACAGGTGCACGTTTTTGCACCCCAGCAACACTTCAGTTGAACCATAATTCCTTAGTGTTTACTACCATTACTGCTGCTGCTGCTGTTGCTGCTACTACTACCTCTACTACTTGTACTAACATTACTACTACTACTACTACTACTGATGCAGCATCAGCAGCAGCAGCAGCAGCAGTAGTAGTAGTAGTAGTAGTAGTAGAACTATGAAGCATCACTGATGCTTCATAGTTCAAAGTGGGATATGTTTTCGGTACTAGTAATAAACAAATGTCCCGAACTAGGACGTCACTGCACCGTAAGTTGGCGCGCCACGCATCGGCACGCTGGCACTACACGCGTTGACACGTTGACGCGGCACGCAATGGCACGTTCGCGTGTTGGCGCGCTGAATACAGTTAGAGCGAAGGGCACATAAGCGCACTGGCGTGAAGTGGTCGATTAGGTTGGCGTAAAAACCTGAACTTTGAACAAATAATGTGTAATGTTGTCTCTACATTGCCGGTACTTGCCATATTAGCTATGATAATACCTATAGTAGTCGTAACACTTTCTGCCGTTCGTAAATCGAATAAGCCTTTATATTAAAAAATTCTACGGAAACGTCTACGAGTGGAAGTTACATTCTAAATCGTTTAAAAAAAATGGTTTAGTTAAACATTTTAACAAAAGACGACATTTAAATATTTCTTCTGTACCACACGGAATCAACATAATTTTATTTGTTTAGGATCTGACAATTCCAATATTATGTTGTATTACCGACTTTATCCGAGGAACAATCTCTGTCGGATGTAAATACAGTCGGAAGTTATCCAATTATTAGAGATATACACCGTAGAAAATGTTGCGTTTGACCCCCTGATTCTAACATATTTAGGTCTTCGTATCGTGCCATAGTCGTTGAGGTAAAAACTTGCATATCCACCATAGCTACCTGTTGTATTCATACGTCTGTTGACAACTTGAAGACCGTCATCAATGATGAGATTGACCTACCCTTTTGTCTCGATGCGTCTCTGAGCTTGGTTCCAAGGATTTAGGCGCAATAGAAGTTACCTTAATGTTATTTGGTGCGCGTGAACACCAATCCGTTCGATCGACTGTTATTTTTAAACGTATTCTCATTAATTCCACCCAGTGTTGAAGCGACTTGTTCCTGCCCGCGACTGCTACGATCTACTGAGGGACGGCAACAACGTCAATGGCGTGTACGAGGTCTATCTGGTCAAGGCGATGAAGTATGTTCGCGTGTACTGCGACATGGAGACGGACGGCGGCGGCTGGCTCGTACGTATTACGTACATTGGTTCATAACATGTCTACTTATACTCCGGCAGGTAGCACCACTCTGTGCAGCTATGCTTACTGGCCACCACTCTGAAGTCATCTGCAGAAACCTAGTGTTACTTCTCATCTGGCTCTGCATCTCTAGTGGCTTTTCCATCTTCCCCTATCCTTTGAGATGTTGCTCCAATACATGACTGTGTAGATTATTTCTTGTACGCTGCCCCCAGGAATACCTCAGTGGGAGTTGTACAGTTTCCCCTCTAAATCTCATTATTTAAATTAATTAATATGATGAATCTAAGTTAAGTTAGTAACAAGTTTTCGTATGGCTTTAATGTTGGCATATAATATGTTCGTCGTGACACATTTCTAAGCGTCAAGGCGTGATGCAGTTAGACGTTTGTTTGGTGAGCCTCAAGTGAAGTGCAGACGGCGGTCTCTCAGGGTGTACTTGTTTCGTGTACTACTCTACTCGGTACCCCCCCCCCCTATTCCCGGTGTATCCATGTTATGTTCACGCAGCCCTTTCTCTGTTTGTACTGAATTTACGCCAACTATTGGGTAGGTTGGTATTGGGCAATCAAATTTATTAACACAGGGATTGCCACTGTGCACATATAATATATACAATAGTCACATCTTGTGCACAGCCAGGTACATCCAGATTACAGAGTGATGGACCACACATGTTATGTACGACACATTTTGTACATTTAGAATAATCATACTAGACATTTACCAAAAAACCCTTGATTGCTGTTATATTAAATTACAGCATACCGACTGTAATATGCTTACAGTATATAAAACACAAGGGAAAAAGATACCTGGTGTGCAGACTGCACACCTTTCTATAGTACTAGCTACAGTAATTCAGCTTGATATATACAAAAGTGGGGGATAAAAAAAAACCTATCTTACAACATTCATGTAACATCCATATTTAGTTATCTTGCATTATGTATGCTAAAATGGAAGTAACTAACACACGCTATACGTACAACAGATACAACGGGTGGGTGGGTGGTATTCAAAATTTCGTAGTCAAATCTGAAGTTGTCACGATGGCGAAGCGAAATGAAGTGACGAGAAACCCTGCATCGTCTCCTGCCCACAATTTTTTCCCGCTCCCGCTGCTGGCCAATAGGATGCCGCGTAACTGACACGGGCTGAATGGGTATTTTAGGCCAGCTTATTAAGCGTTGAGGCGATTCAAAGGGGGTGTGCAGACTAGGAGGGGGAACAGGTTGTATAACAACCTAGCTTAACCGCTAGGCGCTCGCTCTGTTGTTACCCAAAAATAATTTTCATCCTGAAGGCCAAAAATTCATTTCGTGTACTGGGTGTACTTGTTTCTGTTGGCGACACTCTGTTCTCCTTATCCTCTTCTTTCCGGCAGCCTTTAAGATGTCGAACAAAGTCGGTTCCAACAAGCGATACTATTGTTGTAGCGTGCCACCTTGTTGGAGGTGTTAATTTGGGAGGTTACACAAAGGCAGTCTCACCCTAGCCGAATCCGCGTTGATAACCCCCGTCTTATAAAGGGAATTAGGGAATGAAGGAGTAGACTACACATGCTAATACGTGGAATTCGGATAGCACAAATATACTCACTCAAAACACGTTGATATTTTTCACCCCATGCAAAGCCTGGCACTGCGGCTAGTGAGTAATAAATATGGAATCATTGCTCTTTACGTCTGGCAAGAACGCAAGCACCTAATGTAGTATCTTCAGCACCATATTCTCAACGCACTGCGACGTTCACCACCAAAGACAAAAACGGTGAACACTGCGTCCACAGTTCCCTCCAGATAACTCGAATTCGCATAGGTATGTTTTC
Organism: Escarpia spicata; assembly: GCA_963995525.1. NCBI lineage: Eukaryota > Metazoa > Annelida > Polychaeta > Sabellida > Siboglinidae > Escarpia > Escarpia spicata. Next base: position 73,131,844 of record OZ023206.1, read on the forward strand.
GTGTAGTTAAATCTTTTTCTTCAGTTCAGTTCCTTCAAGGTGTTAAAACATAGATCCTAATAATTATATATTACGTAGTAACTAGAACTGTAATAATAATAATAGCTTTATCCAGTCACTGCGACACTCACTACCACAGACAAAGACTGTGAACATTGCGTCCACAATTCACTCCAGATAACTCGAATTCGCTTAAGAATGTTTTCGTGTAGTTTAATCTTTTCCCCCATTTCCAGTCTTTTAAGGTGCTAAAACGTAGGCCGTCATAACTAGATATTATATAGTAACTAGAACTAGTAATAATAATTATAACATTATTTAGTACAACTTTGTTGAACTGTGTTAACAATGTTTCTAAAATACTAACACAAATGTAATAATTAATAGAGGTAGTAAAATGTGAGTAATAAAATAAAAAGTCTATCAAGTTGCTAAAATAAAAATGTGCTAGACAATCATGATCTACAGTTATAGTTCAAGATACGTTACATACAGCAATTACGGTATGATATCGTGGATAATTGTCAGGTTCAACTTATCCAGAGAGTATCGCATGTGTGTGTAACATGATGTCAGCTGCTGTGTTGATAGTCGCTGCCAAACGGAAGTTATTGTTGTCACACGAAGGTGTTCCTTGCCACGTACAAGTCAGTGTGCAATGTCAGGTGTAGATGTTCTGTGCAGTGGCGTATCCAGGATTTTCATTGGGGGGGGGGGGCAAAACGGGCGAATACTGCCCTGTCCAGCGCACAAGAGCTGGTAGCTGCCGTGCGACTGTTGGGAGGAGGGGTGCAGCTGCCACCATTGGGGGGGGGGGGGGGCGACCGCCACCTCGGCCCCCCTCTAAAGGAGGCAATGGTTCTGTGTGACATATTTGTGTTCATTGTCACGCCTAGGTGTTCCAGCGAAGACAGGACGGCTCCGTCGACTTCTCCCGTGATTGGGCCGACTACAAGGAGGGATTCGGCGACGTGGCCGGCGAATTCTGGCTTGGTGGGTCAAACATCACTGGTAATTTAATTAATACATTAAATCAAACCCGAAATGTCTTAATTTCAAGCGGGTTTGGGGGCTGGATTTCTCAAAATGAAATACCCCTAGATAACACATGCATATTATAAATGTATTGTTATTATTTAATAAAATATACTTTATATAAACAACTATAAATGTAACGTCATATCTTTCAGGTAGGTCTTAGTTTAACATGATTTAGATTTGTACAATTTGTATTATTTATTGTGTAAGTTTGGCAATACATTCAACAACAGTAAGTTATTATTTGGATGTTTTATTAGAGTCGTTGTAGCTGGTGATACTTCGTGGTGTAACGTGACGTTGTTGGTTAGATCTGTTATATATGTTGTACACGTGACATGGTGTACACTATTAAACTATATATTTTCAGGCAACGATTACCTTAGTGATCTAACATGGCAAGCACGATATTCGCTACGAATAGACATGGAAGATTTTCAGAATGAAAGCAGATATGCAGTGTACGCCAACTTCACTGTTGCACCAGAAGGAGACAAGTACAAACTCGTACTCGGGGCTTACAGCGGCACGGCAGGTAAATGGAATATGTATTTATATGTACACATATAGGTTGTGCAAGCACGTTTCAATTTTGATTGTTCGGTCGGATCAATTCGTGCGTCACTGTAGCTTTGTTTTTGAAAGCATTACAACTCCCAGCGGAAATGTGTAATTAGACCGCTACATCATTGATTCATAATGGAATAGTCAACTTAAGCACGCATGTCATGAACTTTCATATGAACTTCAAAGGTCGAAAGTCGTTGGCTTTGTATCTTACACAGTTGCGTAGAAAAAGGTCTCATTGGGGCTGTGTCTCAATTGTGGCCAACGGGTAAGGAATTGGTGACTGTCATATCTACAGCCAACCCATTAGTAACGTCATCAAAATGTTTATCTATCAGAGCATTCGACGTGTCAAAATAACGTCCATTGTTCCACTGTATCGATCAAACCGACGACCTACCAAAAGCTTGGCTGTGTTGTTGGTACTGTTCTTGCTTTGGTGCTTTGCAAAGATCATGATAACGGTGTCTAGTTTTATTCACAGCTTACAGCTGTGCATACGTCTATGGGGCGGAGCTTTTGTTATTAATAAATGTTTTTTTCAGTCAAGGGATTTTTTGTATACCTAAAACATGAATTTTTAAATGTTTTATATATGTATATATATATATATATATATATATGTGTGTGTGTGTGTGTGTGTGTGTGTGTGTGTGTGTGTGTGTGTGTGTGTGTGTATATCGAAAAATAGATTTACAAAATCCAATAATGTACATATAGTATGTTAATGTGAATGTTTCTCTTTGATTTTTGACACAATTCAAGCTGCAGGGGATTCACTGTCGGGCCATGCAGGCTATTCATTCAGCACGAAGGACAGGGACAATGATGTGTACGGTGGACATTGTGCTCAAACTTACAAAGGAGGCTGGTGGTATTCCGCATGTCATTCTTCCAACTTGAACGGCCTCTACCTCGGTGGCCCTCACGCTTCATACGCCGACGGCATCGAGTGGCTTAAGTGGCATGGCTATCACTACTCGCTCAAGAAAGTGGAAATGAAAATCAGACCTTAGTTGAAATCAGTCATGTATGGAGAAAAGTACGAACCGATAAACATTTCACTGATAATCTTATCCGAACAACCAATGGCTCCATTGCTTATATCTAAACAGTACAGTCAGGACAGGGACAATGAGGTGTACGGTGGACATTGTGTTCAAAATTACAAAGGAGGCTGGCGGTATTCCGCATGTCATTCTTCCAACTTGAACGGCCTCTACCTCGGAAGCCCTCACCTTGTGAGTGTGTGTTATATCATAGCCAATATATCTTCCTGTCCAGTTTGACTCAATAAGTGCACTAGTTATACCATTATGCTTTGCATTAGATCGGTTTCGGTAGAATGTGTACATTATTTCCTGATTGATTACGTTTGTAAAAATGCGTTCATACCAAATTATCTGCACCAAAGTAAAAGTTAAGCATTTTATCACAAGCTTTGTATGTTACGCACACTCTGTAAAGGTTATTTTGGGCCGATTACGATAAAATAGGGCTTTTTAGAGGGGGCCACGGTCGATAACGGTGATCCATGGATGATAACGCAATACGCTGGTAATAGTAATACTGCGCTCGAAATACAACGAAGAGGACAGAAGAGAACAAGGTATACATGCATAAGGGATACACATGTGGCTAACAGTGCAATATAAACAACATATACTAAGACACTTTCTCAATTTACTGTTAATCATGATTTTCAAAATTGTGTTATCGTCCGAGTACCATTTTTTCTGAGTGTCGTGTGCTAAAATGTGCAGGTTATGATCATAACATCAATTCCAATCGATAACATACATTCTCCCCATAAACATGAACAGTGTGCCCATATCGTCTACGTGTTTGTCTCGTTGTACAAGTAATGACAACAATACAGAAATAGAAAATATACAATTTTTCGACAACTTTAGCACTCGGAATACAAAGATGAGAACAGCACAGAACAAGGTATACATACGTACGGGATACAGGTATGGCAAATATTGCAACATAAACAACATGCACTAAGGCATTTTCATAATTTACTGCTAATTATTAATATTCCAGATTCTATACTGATTTTAAAAATTGTGTTATCGTCTGGGTACCAGTTTGTTTGAGTGTCTTGTGTTACACAGTTGCAGGTTACGTCCACAACATCAATACCAATGGATAACACACATCCTCCACTTAAATATGAATACACATATTTAAGCGGTGCACATATCTACAACGTGTTCCTCTTATTGTACAAGTAATGACAACACATTCTGAAAATAGAGTGGGGCAATTTGGAAGTGCGAACAAAATTTCACCGCACCTTTGACAACTCTAAATAAGTTGCTTCCCCAAAGTCACGCCGTTATAACATGTGACCACACGCTACCCATTGACGAAAAGTTAAATATCCAACACACCAACTTTGTACTGTGGGTTATGACCTGCCAACGAACGATAACGTGTTGTCATCGGATCATAACATATAAAAACACACCTTTGAACTTCAAGCAACTACAAAATCAAAATTTGTTTGAATTAGTGTGCCCAAGTTTTGGTTAAGTCGCCTCAATATCATACACATTTAATAACGCAACTGAATAAAATATCAAGGCAATTCTATTTTCGACCTTGTGTGGAGCCCCAAGACCCCGGTTCGTTGGATTTCACCATTAGCGCCAGTATCCTCGGAAAATCGGAGCGTTGTGGTTCAACAAATTAACTCAGTGGCGCAACAAATCCAAAGGATTAATGCACAATTGCGTGGATCCTCCAACGTTGCGTCACTTGGGTTGCATTGGGTTTGAATCGCTCGTTGTTGACTTCGCCGCTTGCTTGACCTGAATTCATACGATAAGTTTGTGGTAGCTCTGTATAGGTTCATGACCCGAGCAAATATTATGTTTCTTTCTAAATAAGCAACAAAACATCGAAGGTGGTATCGTTTCCAACAAATCATTGGCTCTGTTGATACTCAGAAGTAATAGTGTTCCCATGTGTGATGGCGAGAGGATTTGGAACGGGAATAACAACGGAGTTTGGCTGGCTCAAAATGGTTGCGAACCTGATTACACCCATCGATGTAGCAACGAAGCAAGACCAGCAATTGTCATTATTATTACAATGTTTTGATATAAAACCCAATGCCGCTGACCGTGTGATTTGTGATGTTGCCAGTTACGGCAGCGCATGCAGCAAATAACTGGTTCATGCCGCCTTCTGGATAAGGGCTGACCACTCAATTTGTCCACTTTAAAAAATCAACTGTGAATAACTAACTCTTTTTAACGTATCGGCAATTGGACAGTGGTCAATGATACAAGGAATCGAATGGACATAGAAAAAGGCTAGTGGACATCAACACATGGGAGGAGATAAAATTATATACACAATGCCTCCAATCTAGTGACCTCGACACCAGGGAGGTGATACATACGCAATGTATCCAAGACTAGTGGAATCGTCACCTGGGAGGAGATACATACGCAATGCCTCCAAGACTAATGGACATCGTCACCTGGGAGGAGATACATACACAATGCGTCCAAGACTAGTGGACATCGACACCTGGGAGGAGATATATACACAATGCCTCCAAGACTAGTGGACATCGACACCTGGGAGGAGATACATACACACGCCACCAAGACTAGTGGAATCGACACCTGGGAGGAGATATATACACAATGCCTCCAAGTGTAGAAAACATACATATTCGCAAACATAGAAAAAAGCACACCTACACATAAATAAATAAAAAAAACACACATACACACATAAACACAAACTCACGCACACACACAACCACAAACACATGCACACACACGCACATTCGCACATACGCAATTTCGCACACGCGCATGCACACACGCGCACACGCGCACACGCGCACACGCGCACACGCGCACACGCGCACACGCATACTCAACGCGGAAGCTTTCGCCCATCTTCATTCATCATCTTTCTCGGCATGACGAATTTCAACAAAATGGTCTCTGTTTACAGCATTGTGAGTATAATAAATCTTCATCAAAATACTGCACAATGTAACGCTGCTCTCCAGTATATATAAAAGCATATTTTTGTTGTTAACGCTGCCGCTGGATTGACATGTTTGCCGGATACATTAAACCATGCTACAATTATTTAGGAAAACCTAGTGAATTACATAATTTTACCAATGTTGATATATTATTTTCGGGAATTAATATCTGATGCCAGACGCGAGGTAATTACCAGATCCACGCATATGTCGGGAATAATTAATTGTTGTTGGATACTTTATCAATACCGTTGTCGAAATGTCAAGTCGTCATGATTCATGATGTCAAGATATAGAATTCTATAAAATCTATAAAATCGTATTTAGATAACGCGTTCAAAGATTTTACATCATTCTTTGCGTTACAACCGAATCCTTTGAGGTATGCCATGGTAATGAGGAGATACATACGGCGGGAGGGAAGTGGTTGTGGTTGTGGGAATATATTAACGGTGATCGTGAGGAGGGGTTGTGATAAGGGTGGGACTGGTAAGTTGGGATTAGTTTAGTAGAGCTATGCCAAATCAAGCACAGTAAGGAAAACAAACTATTGGTGATTTCTTAGAGTAGTTTCTTGGAGGTGTTGATATCAGTGTGTAGGCAGTATTGGGATAAACAAACTGATGTACTACATGACTGGCAAATTTATACATTTTGCGTTAAGTCTACTGTTACGTTTTTTTTTACAAAAACAATATGTTTCTTATTATCTATGTTATATGACGTAAATATAAAATAGAGTATATAGATTTCTAACATTTGCTATATTCATGAAGCGTTGTGCAATTATTAGTGCTAATCACCAAAGAAAGTTAGCGTACGACCTCCTGATTCGAACACATTTAAATCCTAGCATCGTGATATAGGTGTTTAGCCTGCAATTAAGTTTTTAACACAATACCATATTTATAATATTATCTATGTTATATGACATAAATATAAAATAGTGTATATAGATTTCAAAAATTTGTTATATTCATGAAGCGTTCGCCGCGCCTTGTGCCTTGCGACGCTCACGTTTTCTTACGCCAGAAATAAAACCAATCGATCACTTCCGTAGGTGTCGGGACAATAGATTTGAGGGGCTGAGCCTGCCAATAATGCGTTCGGGGTATGCAGTTGAAGTGTTTTCGTGAGCCTCAACTCCCCAATATTCACAACGTTCCGACGCCTATGTCTTTATGCCAGCGATAGACAGATACGGTATTTCGTTCCCACAAGTACATGTATGCTACTTGAAACGGACGAATATTGCGCATACGAAACTTCTGAACCAAATAACACTTGAAAAGTGTTCGATATCCGATGTAGGCCTGCAACATAATCCAATATCATCAAACGTAATACTGCGAAACAATAATATCAACAGTAATACTGCGACCAAATTGTTGGGGCGGCGTAAGTTATGACAGGGTGTTTGTAGTAGAAGCGGTGTATGCAAATGGTGGCGCCACGTAGCGGAGAGTGAATATTCGCCATTTCGAGACTACACAGAATCCGGAAGTTCACGGCGAATAGTTTGCCTGTCGAACAAGGCAACGTCTTAGGTAGCCAATTTTACTGCATAGCAATGCATACGTATGTGTACATAGTCTCACTACTGGCCGTGGTCGTGTTCGCTTGCGTCATCAATCTAGGACCAGTCATGCACAGGTATGCTCTTAAAAGCAAATACGACGTCGGTGCTCTGACGGCCGTAATATCTCGGCTTGAAGACACCGTCGAGCGGCAGCACCAGCACTACCAAGACTGACTGGTGCAGTTGCAACAGCAGATCACTGACTCAATGGAACAACGACATGAACAACTGACGAAACTCACGGAGACATTGGCGAAACAAGAAGCGTGTATGTGTTGTATAAGTAGCGCAGCGGTTCTTAACCCTTGGGTCGCGACCCAGAATTAATTGGGTCGCCAAGCCATTTTGAGTAGGTCGCAAAGTGTCTCCAATGACTGACCGAATTTATCTTTTTTGTCACGCTTACCCATGGGACCTGGTGTATGCAAAACAAACAAATGGTTATGGCATTTGAATGTTGCATGAATCTGTTTATCTCCCATGCACTGGTATGGACAATTCATACTTCGTCTGATGCCGCTGAAAATGCATATTGGGTAAACAAATCGGTGCCTTTTCGATTCACTACGTATTGATGTCTTCAAAGTAGAGTTTCACTGACAAATACCGCTTAAGTCTGAAAACCGCATTAACTATCTGATTGTCAGCTTCCTTGCTATCAACAGTTGGAAGTAGGTTAGTTTTTTATTCTTCAAACAAAATCTTTTGATCTTCCCGCCTCCGTCCGCCATCATTGATTTAGTTTGCCAAGTAATTCTTCACAAAATACGGTAGATCGTTTCATGATGTACTGGCGGAATTTGGGTCGCAGCATTCGTGGGACTAAGGACCACTGAAGTAGGGCGTTCTGCAACAAGGAGTATATTTTCGCTACTGATATTAGTAATACGAACGCAACGAATTTAGCCCTGTCAGTTGTTGAACCCTCGGAAAGATATAGGATATCGTGCACATCCATATATATGAATTTTTTCTCGTAACATTGGGACGTAAAAGAACCACTGAGGATGACATGCACCCTGGCAGTAACCATCATCAGTGCCAGAAGAAAGGAGGGCTTCGTGATAATGTTCTGAAAAAGGCTGACAAGTTGAATGAGTACAGATATTCTAACCACAACATACAAACAGGAGAGTTAACTGAACAGTGCCGAGTGCTAGGAATTAGTTGCAATGAAGAAACAAAGATTCCAGTTAGAGATGATCAACGGATATTTGTATATCTTCCTAAAGACAGGCAACGTGAGGTTAAGGAATTGCCCAAGCATTGAAATGATATTAGTTGCACACGAACTGCAATAATTTCGATCGACATTTGCGTATATAATTTCACCCAGTGTTGAAGCGACGTCTTCCTGCCAGCGACTGCTACGATCTATTTAGGGACGGCAACAACGTCAGTGGCGTGTACGAGGTCTATCCGGCCAACGCGACGAAGTAAGTCCGCGTGTACTGCGACATGGAGACGGATGGCTGGCTCGTACGTATTACGTACATTTGTTCATAACATGTCTACTTATACTCCGGCAGGTGGCATCACTCTGAGCAGCTATATTAACTGGCCACCACTCTGAAGTCATCTGCAGAAACCTAGTGTTATTTCTCATCTGGTCTCTTCAACTCTTTAGTGGCTTTTCTTTTTTTCTCTCTCCTTTAAAATGTTGCTACAATGCATAACTATGTAGATTATGTCTTGTCCACTGCCCCCAGAATACCCCAGAGGGGGACGTACAGTTTGCCCAACAGTCTCTTACTCTTAACGTCTAGCAAGAACGCAGGTATCTTGTTATGTGGCATCTTCAGCATCATATTGTCAACGCTAGTCACTGCAACACTCACCACCACAGACAAAGACGGTGAACACTGCGTCCACAATTCACTCCAGATAACTCGAATTCGCATAAGAATGTTTTGGTTTAGTTGAACCTTTTCCCTCAGTTCCGGTCCTTTAAGGTGCTAAAACGTACATCCTCATAACTATATATTACATAGTAACTAGAACTAATAAAATAATAATAACTTTAATTAGACACCCATTTCCAAAGTATAACTCTGATCAATTGTGTTAAAATGTTATTAAAATACTACTACAATTGTAATGATTAATAGAGGTACTAAAATGTGAGTAATAAAATAAAACGTCTATATAGTTACTAAAATAAAAATGTGCTAGACAATCATGATCTAAAGCTACAATTCAATACACATAACATACATCAATTACGGTTGATATCGTGGATAATTGTTAGGTTCGACTTATCCTAATTATTGTGTATGGCATGTGTTTGTTGTAACATGGTATCAGTTGCTGTGTACCACTTTCACAGTGATTTCGACTAATTTCAAACAATGACAATTTATGTTGACTCAACTAACTGTAAAAATAGTCGCCAATGTCATCGTGACCTCAGTTGGTAAATTTTTCGTTTTCTCTTGGCATGAATTTTGGGTATTACCGATTTTTGTACTCCGTGATAAACGTGGTTTTAACGGCGCGCTTGGAAGTGATTCGATCGAGCGTTTTGATTGGCCAAGACGTACACGCATGACCTATTCGCGTAACCTCCTGAATGGAGGAATGACTAATTAACATAATACTGACCTTGACCTGGCATAATTTTCCCTGCGCAGTGCAGTTTTTATAGAGCGACTGCGCAATTAGTTCTCGGATATGTAGCTTGTAAACAACAACAATGTGGCTGCGCCCATTAAAATTATGTGAGAGTCGACCATGACTTCCTTGGATTTTTTTTCTTTGGACGGACACACGGCAAGTGGCAAATGCTGCCAAGTTCAGTTTAGTTGGTACCAGGCATGGGAAGGGCACTAGGGCATACAGGGAGGGCAACCACGGCTATTTATGGCCGTGGATACAGTCCAATTTATCGGGGCACCGCGGCAAGGTCACAAGGACAATCACGTGTACTTCTTCTTCTTCTTCCAATACACGCCTAGCCTCAACATGCTGAGGATGCAGGTGGTGCGTATGGTACTGGTAAAAAGAATCCAAGTGGTAGTTGCATCTGGAGTGAGGGATAAGGTAAGATAAGGAATGATGTTTTCTAGTGACTGTATTTACAGGAATAAGGTATTGGTTTGCTGGTATACCCACTAGGGCTAGACCATTTACTATCTTGTACATCATAAATAGTTTTGTATCGGTTCTTCTCTCTGATAAAGATCGTCATTTTAATGTCTGGAGCATGTATGTTACACTGGAGGCATTGTGGTGACGATATAAGACATATCGGGCTGCACGGCGTTGAGTCATTTCTAGTTTGTTTATTTGTGTAAGGGTATAGGGATCCCAGACAGTACAGCTGTTCTCCAGGATGGGTCTGACAAAGGTGAAGTAGGCCTGAGTTTTTATTTTAATTGACGGAACTAGGGGATTTATGCGGAGGAAGTGATCTATTTGCTTTCAGACAAATGTTATTTATGTGGGCATTCCACCGGAGATCTGAGGTTATGGTTATATACCAAGATATTTTACCTGTGATACAGTTTCTAGTGTTTGAAAATTGAGCATGTATTGGTTGTTAATGACAGTTTTGTTTATTGTTACAGGTATGACTTTTGAAGATTGAATTCCATGTTCCAGGTTATGGCTCATTTTCCAAGTTTGTGAAGTTCTTCCTGGAGCACAGCTTTGTCTTAAGCTTAAGAGCTATATACATTATGGTGTCATCAGCAAAAAGTATAACTGTAGATGTAATATTGTCTGGGATGTCATTTATATAAAAGATGAATAGACAAGGCCCAAGTACAGAGCCTTGTGGTACTCCTGATGTTACGGGTACCTCAGAGGAGGCCTCTATTATGACTCTTTAAGTTCTGTATGTTAAAAATTATCGCCGTGGGCCAAATTCGATCCCTAGAACATGCTGGTAGGTAACATCGTGTAAGTCTAAGACTAAGACTACGTTCAGGATGTTGCCATTGTTAAACAAAAGTTAAATGTATCATGTTTTTTGGCGCATAGCTCGAATTAGCATAAATCAAACGAACAAGACAGTTTCAGAAAACGTGAACTACAGCATCACGACTGCAACTCACATAACGTAATATCATGGACAAACAAACATATTTTAAAATACGTTGACTTCGATATCTTACAAGTTTAGGGCGTTTTCATACGACGGCAGAATATTCTTGAAGTGTCGAGAAAATGGCCCGTAATTTCATTATAGGGACACTTTGCTCATATATCTTGAAACTTGCTATCTCTTTAATGCAACTCCAATCAGGGGCTTTCCCACGTCACAAACATTTGTAGAAGTGTCAACATCACCCATAAATATACATAATTATCAATAATAATTATTGATGTTAGACAAACTGTTGCAAAACGCATGAATAATGACTTATAATACATAATAAAATCACACCCTTCGATTAGTCACGGCCAGTGGCGCCACCTGTTATATAACATTGTAGTAAAAATTACCTGGTGACATTATACCTATTATATAGATCTATTAACAATAACACAACAATATACAAGTTACAAGATATTTAATCGCATACAACATTCAGTTACATTACAACTGTTTTGGTAGTAGTAACATACATTCATTATGATAATACCATAAGACAGACATAACATAGGTAAACAATATAATAAAATTTATTATATTGTTTAATGATGTATATAAAAGTGAGTGAGCAGGTACACTGAATGGAAAATAATACTGAAGTATAATGGTGGAGTTGTGGTATCAGCACCCAGGGGGGAGCATTTTGTTGATGTTAAGATGTGATATTAGTTATATAGAGATATGATTTTGGGTGGTAATTAGACCCCAAAGTGATGATGCCACAACACTTAACCAAGTTATGAGAATGTGATAATTTTATTACGATATACAATTTAAAACGAACATATTTACAATATGAAAGATAGGCATTAATACCTGATAATTATTTTTTGTTTACCGATGATATAGAGAACACATTGTTATTTTTAAACTGGAAATAGTTTTTTATATTATACTTTACATGGTAGGTTGTTCCACAATTATGTGCCAGTATATTTTCGAGACTTTTTGTAACTATGAGTTTGGAAGATATAATTGGATGATTTAGATCGTACCACAACTGTGAGATATACCAGGAGGTACCGTTTTAAGATAAGTGTTGTACATAAAAGTACACTTTAGAAGAATAAAGCTTTCACGAACATTTAACCATTTTAGAGATGTTAACATATCACAGATTTGATGGCACCTCAGGATAATACGCATTCTTCGATTCTGTAATTTCTGAGGATATGATGGAATCAGAACAAACATCTCAGAGAGTTCTTCAATAGTCGAAATGGGGCAATAGCATAGGAATAAATGGACTGGTGCGTTTTAATATACCCAGTGACCAATATGAAGAGTGAGTTTGTTGGCATCAAACCAGTTAACATTACCTAGATCTGTTTGAAAAATATGGGTGATATCATGAATGTTGTTAGCAAGATTATCTGGAGTATAGAATGCAGTATCGTCAGCATACATGTTTACTCTACAGTGATCTAGAGATACTGGTAGGTCATTTAGATATACAATAAATAACAAAGGTCCATGGATGGAACCCTGAGGTACACTTGTATCAACATGTAGATATTCTGATGGCCGACGATTTACAGTGGCACTTTGCGTTTTGTTGGTAAGGTATGATTTGAACCAAACAGAGTCAATTCCATAGTATAATAGCTTGTAAATGAGTATATTGTGATTCACAGTATCAAAGACTTTCCTCAGGTCTAAGGCAACTAGTCCAACTAGAACACTACAGTTCGTTGATTGGTAAATATCCCCCATGATGTTAAGGAGACTGGCTTGAGTCGAATGACATTGTCGGAATCAGGATAGTTTGGAACAGAGCATGTTATTATCCGCAAGAAATGTATACACTGTTGATGATGTTAGGGAGCACAGAAATAATCCTATAGTTCCCAATGTCCAGTTTATACCGCTTTTTGAATATCGCTGACACATTAGCACGTTTCCAGTCATATGGTACCCTTCCAGATGTTAGGGATAGGTTGAACAGATACGCTGTCTTCAGTATCCATGCAGGGATGTTATCAAGACCAGTCGCATTGTTGGTGTTGAGGCCACTGAGAAGTTTTCCCATGCCTTCTGCTGATGCATTGTTAAAGTGGAATTTGTTTGAAGTTGTCCTGGCCTTGATGAGGTATGTTCTGTAACTTAATGATGAATGTATCTTATCGGCTAGTTTATAGCCAATGTTCACAAAGAATGAGTTGAATTCATTGGCCATATCCTTAGCTATTACTACCATAATTTCACCTATCTCGAGCCCACTGATGTCACTGCGTGGTTTCTGTGGTAGTAGGTTCTTAATTGCATTCCACATGTCCTTGGAGTTATCATTAGAGGTTGAGGTCTTATCCTGGATGTAATTCTTCTTGGCCTCACGACACAAGTTAGTAATATGATTCTGTAGTTTCTTATACACATCCCTGACATGAGGATCTTGAGAGTCTATGGCATGAGTGTGGTACTCGTCTCTGATGGTTTTAAGATGTTCAATGTCCTCAGAGTACCAAAAGCATTGTTTAGACTTTACTCGGAATTTCCTGATGAGAGCAAGGGAGTCAAATGTTTTGAGAAACAATAACTGCCAGGTGGACCATGCATCCTCTACGTCATCAAACACTTCGATCACTGGCCATGGGACCTTGGAAATGTCACTGAGAAGTTTGTCATTATCCATGTGTTTATAGTTCCGAGTGGTCACATATTTATGTCTGTGTACAGGTTCTTTCTTGAGATGTAACACCAGAAAGTTGATGAGATGGTCTGCGACTGTAGCCACAGCCACTCCATGGGTGATCTTGGATTCGATATTGGTGAGTGTAAGATCAATGGTCGTACTGGAGTGTTCAGTTATCCGGGTAGGTTGTAATATTACTTGTTTGAAGTTGTACGATGATACTATGTTGTTTACACATTTAGCTAACGAACCTGGGGTATTTAGCTTGGTGTAATCCGAGTTAAAGTCTCCGGTGATGATAGAATCCAGGTTCATATAAAATATTCGTTCTTTGAAGTTCTTTAATAGCATATTATTAATTAATGTCTTGAAAGCAACTTGAGTCAATAAAAAATCACCTCAGGATATCGTCTCATTTATTAACCCATTCATGCCCAAAACGTACTGGAAATGAATGATGTGAGCGCTGAATTGTAAACGCAAATTATACCATAATTAAACATAAATAAAGCACAATGTCAACTAATTATGTCACACATAAAAAGTAAATTCTTATCAAAACGACTTATTTTATAGCACGGTATCCAGTTCATACAACTGCGTAAAACACTTCACACTTTATCGGACCCAGGCTCGTCTATTCTTTGCAATTACTTATCTCGCCTCGTTGCAATTATAGCAAAGCAGCCTTTGGCTTGGCTTACCTGTTTAAGTATTTCCTTATTGAATAAGTCGTTAAACTTGAAAGTAGTACGCATGTACACTTAATTGTTTATCATAATATTTTTGTATTAACTTTTCCATTGCCAAACATGAATTCTGGAAAGGTTCTATCTTTTTTCCAGGAATATATTGCGCAAAAAAATATGCAGTGTGGCACAGTCAGCACTGCGTGGTATACATATTTGATGCAGAGGACGACGTCTGCGTTATATCATTGGAGGCCGTACGTCATCAGTGGTGTCACAGTCGTCAATAATAAAGACCGTGCACGATTCCAACAAGCACCCTCCAGAAGTCAATGAGTGTATTTGGCATCGGGTCACTCGGTGACGAGGTAGGCGTTGCGCTCCTTGTAAAGGATTTAAAATCCTCATGTCGATGGTAACGGTAAACCTCGACGGATTTTGTTGAGAAATTTGTGTATAATAAATAGTTTCAGCATTTTGTATACGGTAAAGGTGTTCTGTATTGAATTTTCACTGGTGGGGTAATGTCCCAAAAGAGCATTTTCAACGATAAAAAGGGCATCGTTTTCAAGAAGACATAAAAACACACATAAGCACTCATGCACCCACACTCACACACTCACGCACTCACACACTCACACATTCTCTCTCTCTCTCTCTCTCTCCCTCACCATAAACACACACACACACACACACACACACACACACACACACACACACACACACACACACACACACACACACACACACACACACACACACACACACACACACACACACACACACACACACTCACACACTCACACACTCACACACTCACACACTCACACACTCACACACTCACAAACTCACACGCTCACACGCTCACACGCTCACACGCTCACACGCTCACACGCTCACACGCTCACACGCGCACACACCCAAAAGAACTAGAGCAAAAACTGCGCCGACCGGCGATATTTGCAATGAGTAAAATAGTATGAAAGCAGCATCATAATAATGATAAAAAAAAATTAAGTGGAAATCCCTACAGCGCCACAGAAAATAATCAGCCGCCTTGTATGATTCTATAAATGCTTTCACGCATAGTCAGCTCTTCCTTTATTACGACATTTGTTATTGCTCAGTCAACAGCACGCGTGGCCACAGTGAGCGAGTTACTAATTTGATGACTTGTATTCTTCAACAGACAAGTGGCTATACACAGAAAGCGTTGTGTAGATACAGTAGTGGTAGACTACTGCCACAATTGATGATAATGATGTTGTTCAAATTCAGATTCCCTATTGACCCAAGGCCATGGTGATGGTAGCTGTAAGTGCCTGCTGTGAATTACAACCGTAGCCTAGCTAATGTCATCTAGGGTGACCTCTGCATGCGAAGTTATGTTGTTCAAGTACAGTTTCACATTCATCACATAGACATTGACAGGGAGCTTCCCGTGGTCCTTCATGAGGCGGCACAGGTCATTTGTTTTTGGTATGGAAAGTAATGTGTCGCAGTCATAGCAAACCTCCCAGTAGAGTCGTTCTATTTTGGTTCCCTCGTCTATGGTAGTGACTGCAATGTTCTCATCAACTTATTTTGTGAATAGACCTCCATAGCCTCGAGCAAATCTAGGTTTTAGTTTCGCCTCCTGTCCACTGCTAGATTAGCAATTTCCTTATCATGCAGGCCTTGTTTCTTCAAGTCTTTTTAGTATGATTTCTGGTATCCTTCCTCCTTTTCTTACAACACTGCCATAGTTACTGAAATACCCTATTGTTATCCATCAATCATATATGTCAGCTTTGCTTTCACTTGTGCTGCACATGCACTGCTAAGCTGAGATCACGTAGTTCACGAAGCCGACACTCCACTCCGCGGCCAGGTTGTGGATTTGTGTCTTTTGTAACTTATGTGTGTCCCTGTGGGAACCTGAATACTTTACAGATTCACCGTAGTTACTCAAGATAAATATATCCACCGTTTGCTTCTGGAAGCCATCTGCCAGTTTTGTAGAGAATCATCTTTATGAGCTATATCACTTAGGGTCGACAAGAGGCGGATACCTTGGCTGTAGTACCACATACGTATTGCACCCAGCACCCGGTTCAGCTGCAGCGATGCGGGAAAGGGTTTGGTGTAAGTTGTATCAGCCGACATACCCAGAGGCAGGTATAGTTCAACGAGATGTAGCCTAACGAGAGCCCTTGCACAATACATGACCTTCAAGAAGTCCACGTCCAAGACGATGCGGGTTAGCTGATTCATAACATGATCGTACTTCTGACGGAAGCATGCCACACCATCCCCAAGGTAGAAATTAATTGCTTAGGTCAGCTTCAATAGATTTTACCACTCATCTTTGAGACTGACATACATGCTTGGTATACAGTCAAAGGTTTGCTCATTTGTGCTTGTTTCCGTTGTTCTTGCTTTCACCAGAAAGATTGAGTAGATCCTGCTGTATAGAACAGGTTCTCTATTTCAGCCCACGGCTTGGTGACGACCCTGTTAGCCGTCATTGTTGGGTAGAGCAAATGATCAGGGATGTGCTTCGAGTTTAGACTTTGTGCTACAATCACATCCACACTGAAGTTGTGAGCTGTCTGATCTATTACGGCAAAGTCAGTTTTCTTAAAGAGAGATTTAGATTCAACATCACTTGCCAACATATAAGTAATAAAACAATACACATGTTTCCTGATCAGCACGTTACAGGAGGGTAAACCCGTGACACAAACATATATCTAGCGCATAATTCCTCGGTTCATTGCACAATAATCTGAACACATTTGTGTGTCACACATAATTTTCTAATTGATTCGGATTTATAATTACACCATAACGGACGTGTATAGAATGAAGTACAGTACGATTTGAACAAAGTTCATTTCACATCTTCAGTACACATATATAATTTTTGAATCAAGGCATTACCCTGAGCACAAATGTTTGCATACTGCCTAGCCATATATTCAAGAAGATGAAGATCTCAGTAATGACATGTTCCAGATATTTACATGTATTAATTATGGCCAATATTTTATCATTTAGTATATAATTTGGGATGTGTATATCTTTGAACTTGTTACAGCAAAATATCATAACATTAGCTTAGCTACTGTGGTATTTTATATCGTGTTCCAGACCATAATCTGAACATACCCACAGCAGCTTAGATAAGCCCGTAGATGAGGAAGCCAATAGCACTAAATCATCAGCATACATCAAATTATTAATTAATTATAGCTGCACCTATTGTGCATCCAGCATTTACATAAAGTTTTTTTTTACTGAGTTCATCCATATATACTCAATGATAATCCCTGCAAGGTAGTGATGTTACACATATAGAATTATGTTTCCATTCCTAGGTTGACGTAAAACGACTGCAAAAGGCTCTAATTCTCATATTGAATAACAATAACACAATTGTTAGTCATTTTCGAATACATTTTAATGGTCACGACTGTCAGTAGGTATATACAAGGAGGTTAGTATCAGTCAACTGTTATTTTTTTGCAGTTTTGGACTCATGTACAGTATGTCCATATTTGTTACGGGGGTACACCATTAAAACGTGACATTTGCAAAATAACACAATCCATTACTTGTAACTCACTTTATACTATAGAATACATATCTAAACACTTGTGTCGATAGACCATTATACATCTTTATTTGAAAATGGCAATCGATATTTTATACACCAAAGTTAGCGAAAACAACCATACGGCGGACATATTAGAACCCATGACGACTTAATTATCTTACACCCGCCCATGGAGCAATGAACAAAGGGCAGCTCTTTTCACAATTACAGTGTTTTCTTCTTCTCCATCCCGATAGCCAATTGATATCTGCCATTACCACGGCATGGCATGTCCCGCTAAGAAAGATGGCAAACGCGCAAACCCTAAATAACACTAACCTTAGTCACTGCTATACCCCTAACTATGACTAACCATAACCCCAACGATAACTTAATCCAGCTTTAAATAATGAGAATAACAAATAGTGACTAACCTTAAATACTAACCATTTATCCCCGTCGTTTCATTCGTTTCACCAATACGCGTTCGACAATGCGGATGTATCGCTAAATAACTCTAAACAATTACCTTGGTAGATCAGAGGCCAAAGATCCAAGGAAGCGATTGAATACACAAAGAAGCGAGTGAACCCATATACCTGAGAGGAGATACACGTTCAATGTTACAATTTTAGGGTATTCATATCAAGATGACGGTCTTTGAACACGTGACGACGGCTTCTGTGTTTAAAAGTGACAGACATAAACTTATACTTGACAAAGAACCATCTTTGTGTAGACGCTGCCAATGAGCATATGTCGGCCGTAATGGGCAGCGATGCTTGCCCCGGAGATTTGTCGTCCGTCGTTGTAGTACACTTCCTCAACGTCTACCACCGTGGAGCCACCGTGAGCCATCGTCAGCCGAAACACCTACGACAAGCAACATCATGTGGACTGTCTTGTAAAAAGATGGAATAATAGCAACAATACATGTAAATACACGTAAGTATTACATGTATGCACGTCCACCCATACGCACACATGCACGCACCCATGCACGCACTTGAAACAAGACGGTAATTAGACTCAATACAGCAGTATTTACCAGTGACGGCGATATAGAGGTGTGAGGTGGCAACATGTATTTCAACGCCAGGTAGGCGTCGCCGTGTCCTCCCACCCATAAATCTCCCGTCGCTACGTCTACGTCGATTAGGTCGATGAGCCCGCACATCGGAACCACCTGAAACACAAATGTGTCTGTGAGTGTATGTATGTGAGTGCGTGCGTGTGTGTGCGTATCTGCGGTTGTTGTGTGCGCGCGTGTGCGCGCGCGTGCGTGCGTGTGTGTGTGCGTGTGTGTGTGAGCGTGCGTTCGCGCGCATACGTGTGTGTATTCTTGTGTGCGTGGGTGTTTGTGGGGTGGTTTTAGATGTTTTGGTGGCTATTTTCCTCTTCGTCCGACGCATAATCGCAAACATTTAGAGGTGATATATTAATTCCAAATTATATTTTAACTGGTAGCAAATAAGCCAATGAAATAGTAACTCGTAATTTTCTATAAGAATCGTTACTTCTGATTAAAATTTGTTACACAAATTATCAAATTACTTACCTGCTTCAATCTCAAAGTGTTGTCCGACTTCCGCCTGTAGACAATCAATCTTCCACCAAACTCCGCCAAGTATACGTATCTGTAATTTGTAGTACTATATATGTCCAAGGCAATTCTCAGTCACATAATCATCATTTAGTTCAAGTTGACAATAACAGATTATTCAGCATATTTACTTGCGCCAATCCTTCTTCCGCAAATCAGTTAATGAAGCAGGGAGTATTCGGTGGGATGGTTCTAATGAATCCTCCGTTTAAATACATTGACATTGTCTACCCACCTAGCCGTTGAGCTATGACAAAGATATCCCACGGCCTGTGTTTTGGCAACTGTCATCGGGTCACAAATTCGGCATTTCAGAAAGTTGAGATGTGGTGGGGCGCGTGTAGTGCCATAAAGATTGCTGCAAAGTAGGATTATGCCCCAAAATGCGATATCTTCAACAAATGTGACACTTCATTGGACACTTCAGCAAAGGTCTGGATGTTATTCATTGTCGTTTGTAAATATTACTGACGTCATCTCGTTGAGGGAAAGAGAGAAAACTACTTATATAACTGAAAGGATTCCTGATCAAGGATATCCTTAACATGGCGTTTGTCATCAACACATCGCACATATAGAAAGATAAAGCGGGCACCTACTTGCCATCTGGTGAAGCGTTTATGCCAAGTGGAGATCTGAGTTCCTTTAGAACAATACGCCCCCTTTTGCCATCGTAGAAACCGACAGTGCCAACGCGAATATCAAAAATGAATTCCAAGGCCCAATCAAACTCGTAGAAATTAACGAAGTAGAAGCTGTCTTCCCCCGTCGCCACGGTGTCGATGAGGCTAATGGTACATACACACAAGTTATGACATTAAAAACATTAATTTCTATGGTTATTTGCACATTCATGAAAAGGCTCCCTATATATTGTAAATATTTGTGTAATCCATATTAGAAAGAAGTAGCGTGATTACGCCATTGCAGTTTCGTAATCATGAAATGGCTCAGAATATTATAATTTCGACGTGAATTTGTAATCGACTACAGCCAGCTTAAGGCCCGTAACAGCATGTCAAACCAATGACTTATACTTCAGCGTTGCTTAAACTTCTACATGATAACATTTAGTATGAATGAGCATGTGGCACTGACTGAGTAAATGATGGATCCTGGTAGGTTCGAACGTGGTACAACGTTCGCCTCTTCTCATCGAAACGGAATTTCTCCACTGTATCTGTATCGTTTCCAAGATGGTTGACAACAAATATGTAGATTAAGTCTGAAAACCAGAAATGCGACACGTCATGGCCAATAATTTAAAACATAGGTTATAACAACGAAACATGCGACTTCATTAATTCGATAAATATCGTGTCTGTGAGCGAATATAAACGAGAAACAACAACGTCTACGCGTATTACACAAATAGGCCTACTGCTTTCAAGTAGATGATGCAAACGGTGACACGTTTATGCGACCATAGACCATTTAAATTACAAACAAAAACTTCCTATCTTCAAAAGAAGCCTTACTGCGATTGGTGTCTCTCCAGATGCTTAGACAGTGAGGAGAGAATGTGACTCTATCGAAGTCGCCTACAATGTCAAGTGCATCTGCCCCATGAGTGCGCTTCTTGAAGTCAAACAGAAATATGTTGCCACGACCTTTTGCCGTCGTGCCCTGTCCAACAAGGAATAATTTATTGTTTTTTTATTAATTGTATCTTATAAAGCAAACTTGACTATCATTGTATATTTGTTTTCTACATACTTAACTTTAGTAGTTTACAAATCATGGATTGTGTATAGAGTTAAGCAGCCGAAGACATTCACGAACAAAACATGACAAGGACTGTCAGTTTCTTCACAAAAACATGTTTCCGTCTTTGTTGAAGCACGGGTCAATTCGTGGTTAACCTGGTTTGTGATGTTGCGTTTGTGTTGAATATGTCAAGAGTCATAAAAGGTTAATACAATGTTTTGATTGAAATTTTGATAAAATTGAAGATCCCAAATTGTAATAATAATAATAATAAGATAACTTCTATTTCGCCTAAATCCTTGGAAACCAAGCTCAGAGGCGCAAAAACTTAAACTGTCTTGCCAATGATAATGCTGAAGTATACTTGCAAGACAACTACTTCTGATGCAATGACAAATCTGGCCTAATAAAAGAGGTTGTGATGGGCACCTTCTGGATCCCCCAACGTAATAGCAAAACAACAAATAAAACAGCCATTAGAACTTACTGATGTGATAAGGGCCAACCCGTTTGGTAGCACCTGGATGTCCGGAGCGCCAACATCTAGTAAATTTGACACAAACAAGAAATAATGAAAGTAAATATACTGAAACAATACAAAATAGTGTATGTTTGTGTACATACGTACGCACAAGTATAATGATTTGTGCGCTGTTTTTGTGATGTCGGTATGCTACAGCATTAAAAAGATAGCTCCACTGCGTAGTTCTCCTAGATCGCCGCCGGGTGGCGCCACCAAATGCCCTGGCTTCACTTTTCGACCGATGTTTAGCGTGAGTGGTGCCTCTTTCCTTGTATTTTTTTTGTTTAAACTGTGATGTAGTGTATTGTGGAGGTTCTCTAAATAACTATGCTTCTCTAAGTGGCTGCCCGGTATCCGATTAAACAAGCGAGGCGCGTTTACGTGGATTTGTAAAATCCACTATTCGCTTGTCCGTTTACGTAATCGTAATGTGTGCGTAATCACTGTGGTGGGGAACTGTGCCATGCAATGGTTAGACTGATAAGCTATCAATTTCACCGACACTGCATTGATAGAGGGATCTCTGATAAATCGTAATGAACAATTCGTGTCATAACAACGACGCAGCCACAACCGAGTAGTAGGCGGAAGAGGACGAATATATGAAAAGATTGTGCACTTTACTAATCTATTCTTTACACTAAGGGAACCATTTTAAAGATTGGAGGCATTGCAGATTTTGCTGCTTTCAGAAATGGCGGCCATTTAAAAAAATGGCCGCCAAATAAAAATTCCTCATATCTAAATAACACAGTTATTTAGATAGATATATTTAGATACTGCGACCAAAAATATATGTGTCTACATGTAGGTTATAGGAGTCAAGTCAAAAATATATGTGTCTACATGTAGGTTATAGGAGTCAAGTCAAAAATATATGTGTCTACATGTAGGTTATAGGAGTCAAGTCAAAAATATATGTGTCTACATGTAGGTTATAGGAGTCAAGTCAAAAATATATGTGTCTACATGTAGGTTATAGGAGTCAAGTCAAAAATATATGTGTCTACATGTAGGTTATAGGAGTCAAGTCAAAAATATATGTGTCTACATGTAGGTTATAGGAGTCAAGTCAAACATATATGTGTCTACATGTAGGTTATAGGAGTCAAGTCAAAAATATATGTGTCTACATGTAGGTTATAGGAGTCAAGTCAAACATATATGTGTCTACATGTAGGTTATAGGAGTCAAGTCAAAAATATATGTGTCTACATGTAGGTTATAGGAGTCAAGTCAAAAATATATGTGTCTACATGTAGGTTATAGGAGTCAAGTCAAAAATATATGTGTCTACATGTAGGTTATAGGAGTCAAGTCAAAAATATATGTGTCTACATGTAGGTTATAGGAGTCAAGTCAAAAATATATGTGTCTACATGTAGGTTATAGGAGTCAAGTCAAAAATATATGTGTCTACATGTAGGTTATAGGAGTCAAGTCAAAAATATATGTGTCTACATGTAGGTTATAGGAGTCAAGTCAAACATATATGTGTCTACATGTAGGTTATAGGAGTCAAGTCAAAAATATATGTGTCTACATGTAGGTTATAGGAGTCAAGTCAAACATATATGTGTCTACATGTAGGTTATAGGAGTCAAGTCAAAAATGTCAGATTTGTTACATTTGCATCTTCGACTTTCACATCCGCCACTTGTAAAGATGGCAGTCTTCATCACAAATGTAAACATTTCTTAATAATTACGTAACGTAGAACAGCATAATTTACGTTTTTGAATAGATTGGAGGATAGCGATCTCAAGAAATATAACTTTTTACCTTCGTCGACCAGACTATATCCGTCATTTCTAAAGATGGCGCCCATCAAAACATACTAATCCCATATCTCAAGAACTACTTAACATAGAGCCACAACATTTATGTCAAAATGTATCTTTTTAGATGCGATGATTTAAGAACTTTACTTTTGACCTTCAATGACTTTAAAATATATACATTTTGATATATCCGCCATTTTGAAAGATGGCAGTAAACAAAGGCGGTTATTCCTGTATCTTAATATCTACACATCCTTGAACATTGACGTTGTTGTCAAAACATATGATTTTTGGATGCGACAATGTTAAGGGTGTCACTTAGATATTCTCTAAAACGTGCAATGTTACTTAAAACATTAGATTAAGATGCCTACCTCTTAATCTACAGCAATGATTTCCAAACATTTTATACATCCACTGACTTCCGCCGCATTGGCACAGCATTGTGCAACGCAGGTTGGATTTGATACACCAGTACTGCCCTCTGCAGCCTTTCGTGCAGCCACACTTGATGATCGCACGGCAAGCTGTGCCTGCAGACGGCAGTGTCCTTTCGAGTCCTGCCGAATTGTACTGGACTAGGCAGGTTTGATGCTTTCAGCTGGGCCTGGCCCCCGACGTGGCCCACTATAAGCAGGTGTTGTATGAGAGCATCCTGTGTTGGTGGAATATTTTTTGACTCCCTTCCTTTCTGTGTGAAGAGGACCTGTCTCTGGCAGTTCACGTGGACCTCAGAACTACCCCGGTCGTACAGTAAAGCTAAGTACCTCTCGATGGTTGGAAAAACGTATCTCGGTTTATATGTGGAAGGACTGTCTGCAAGACCACACAGCACAGGCGTTACACCACTGAACGCATTCCATGATACTCAAGGCTTTCGTTTACCTCTTCCAGCGAAACATGTGGTGTCACACCCGGTCAGTGCATGAAAGACAGGCAGTGCCTTGCACTTGTCAACAACATGCTCCTGTGCAATAGCAGTTGCAGCGACGTGTCGGAATGATTTCCCTGTGCCGAAGACTTTCACAGCCAAATCTACGAGCAAATATGAAAGCTGGCACGATAACATCAGTGTCAACCTTTCTTGTGACAAAATTCTGTCTTCCTTGCTTGACACCAATTGCAACATGCAACAGCATCCTGGTGTCTGCCTCTTCTTGTGTACACGGTGGTAGCTGGACTATTACTACAATTTATACAACTTTTCAAATAAACCATGTTGTGGATCTGAATTTTTCTGTATGTATACTTTTCAGTCAAAGTATATGTTAGTTCTACATTTTATTTTATATATATATATATATATATATATATGTATATATGTATATATATATATGCATATACATATAATAATAATAATAAGAAGAAGAATAACACAAGTCTATTAGCAACTCAACTGAGTTGGATTCACAGTATACAATAAAATACAACTAATAAATTGAAACGTCATACAGTATTAATACACTGAAATGTCATACAGTATAAATACCATCCTTGTCCTTCATTCGTCATTGGCAGTTGTGTAATCCCCATGGTATAAAGGAGTTATGGTATCTGTTTGTTCGAGTTATTGGCAAAGGGTACACATTACGCTGTCTGATGTCATATTTGGTATGCCTTTTGTCAGGCAGCAGATAGTTTAATATGTGTGTACTAACTTTAATCTTATTGAAATATTTGTTGACAAAGGCAGTCCCGTCTTGCTTTCAATGTCTCCGATTTAACTTACCTGAGTATCCCAGCGTAACTTATTGCATGACAAATACACTTCAATGCACTTTTTGTATAATTTCAATACTGTCAAATAAATATTGTGGCAAGTTAGTGTGCCATACAGGGCATGCATTTTATAAAACAGGTCTCACAACACTGACATATATAGTGACCAGATCATTCTGGCCAATTCCTACTCGCTTTAACTGATACAACATGTACAGTCGTTCCCCGGCCTTTTTCTCAATATTTTCCATATTCTTATTCCATGTCAGATCCTGTCAAATTGTAACACCTAGAAGTTTGGCATGGTCTACATGATCTAAATCTTTTCCATCGATCTTTATATTCGGGATAGTGTTTCGAAAATTGCGGTCTTGTGCAAAACAGATGATCATCTCTTTTGATTTTCCTGAATTAATTTTCATTCTGTTCTATCCTCCTTGTAGCAACGTCAACCAATTGTTGTCTTCGAACAATGTACTGTCATCTATATACATATATAACGAAACAGGCGTTTCTAAATCATTTATGTAGACTAGAAAACATTTTGGTCCATACAGTTTTCTTTGTGGTGCTCCCCCATTGGGGTGACCAGAATGCATATGAATATTAATTTCCTATTTTTACTTGTTTAGTTCTGTCCAATAAAAATGTTGCCATCCATCTTATAATGTGTGAAGGCAAACCATACAACTGTAGCTTTTCTAGTAGCAAATGATGATTAATAAGGTCAAACGCTTTGCTAAAGACTAGCGTTACAACACGGACATAAAAATCCAATTTATCAGTCGCCTCATATCATTTGTTTACCATTTCGACAAGAACGTCTGT
The DNA here is from genome assembly GCA_963995525.1 of Escarpia spicata. Taxonomy (NCBI): domain Eukaryota; kingdom Metazoa; phylum Annelida; class Polychaeta; order Sabellida; family Siboglinidae; genus Escarpia; species Escarpia spicata. The sequence continues at coordinate 73,158,204 of OZ023206.1, forward strand.
TGTGGAAGTCTCACTAATTCCACCACATTGCTTAGCATCAATTTCTCCTTCAATTGTGTCATCCACCCATTTCATTATCATTGATCAAACAATCAAACACCTTAGTAGCTATTGGAGTTAGTGATATTAGTCTAATATATTTTTCAATCGACACAGTTGGGTTTGTTTTTGGTAACGGTATTATGTTGGCCATTTTTCATTCCATAGGGAGTACTCCTTCTCTTAGAGACTTGTTAAAGATATCAGTTAATGGAGGAGCGAGGACGTTTGCGTGATTTCTTAGCACCCACGCAGGAATGTTATCAGGCCCAGTAGCCTTGTTCACCTTAACATCCTGTAAAGCTTTGAAAGCGTCATTACACTGATGACAGACTCATCTGGCAGTTCCTCGCTTACTGTGAATATTTTGTGATCCTTATTTAAACGAGATAAATGTTCACTTACATATACAAAAAACTCGTTCATTCTACTGGCTAGTAACGCCCAATCACCATTCGCTGTTTTGTTAGCAATACCTTGCATGCAGGAATTGTCATTTGTTTTAAGTCCCATTATTTTTTTCATATTTTTCCATTAGTCGTCGGAACCTAATTCATTCAGTGCTGCAATTTGTGTTTAGCAAAATTTGTACTTAAGTATCGAAGCGGCGCGGTTAACCTTATTACGCAATATTTTTGCTTGGTTCAAATCACCACTCATGTGAGCCCGCTGTCTTTTATGTACTAATGTTCTAACCCACGGTTTATCAGCTGTGTGCCGCGTCACGACCTTAGTAAGAAAGAATATTTCCATGAGGTTGCAAATAACAGTTTTATAATATAAATACTGATCTACACATGACTCAATCCTAAATAGTGGTTCCCATTTAATGGCAGACAAAGCAATAGCGAATGCGACTTTTTTATTTGGCCCCATACACCTTACGGTTAAACGTGTCACACACCCAGTGTCAACTAAACGGCTACATTTTGGTTTAAGCAACACCTTGTTGTGGTCTGGTAACCCAAGTTCGGAAATAGTAACAGGCGATGTATATACCTCCTCCATATTCGTCCATAGTTTATCTAATATCGCCTGTCCACGTGTTACTACATTCACTACTTGGACAAATCTATAGTGCGTTTTCATAAAATTGTCATGCAATTGATTGAAATCCCCAGTTACAATCACACCACATTCTGGATGTCTGCTTACCATGATATCTATGCACGTGATTATATGGTCACGTATTTTCAAATACTCCGTCTTTGGAGTGTAATATATACATGCTAACAATATACGTGAACATTTCCTAGGCATTTTTTCGGCATAATCTTAATCCATATTACCTCTAAATCGTGAGCCTGCATATCACTCAACCTCGGATACATTACATTAAGTCATTTCTAATGTAGCAAGCTACACCTCCGGCTCGTCCATGACCTCTATCTTTCCTCTCCAAGCAAAACCCTTGCACTGTAAGGCTATTAGAATCCATATAGTCTTTAAACCATGTTTCACTGACACATCCAATCGACACATCATGTGTTGCTACAGTTACTTCCAGTTCGTCCATTTTTTCACTGCTCAAAGAACTGGCGTTTAAATTAACTAGGGAGGGCAGATCCCATTTGCGCTTTATGCTCCCTGTAGGATTGGGAACACAATACCGCGTTGTATTAGAGTCCACAATTTAGATGAGTGTTCAATGGCCAGATCGTTTAGGCCCATTATCTAATCACGGGTGTCGTGTTTTTCTTTATGTCCCCATTCCGCGCACTGACGACACTTCACTTTCTCGGGGTGGCAGTGACGTGGTTCTTCTCACTACATTTGGCACACTTGCCCAGCGTTCAACCACTGTCCACTTATTGTCAGGCGACGCACTTGTACTGCGTGATTGATCATGGTTCGTTGCCCTCGGCATAGCCATGTGTCGGTGTTGTTGTTGACGTTGGTTGCGCCTCGGTAACTGTTCCGGGAGAGCGAGCTTTGACAGCAATCTGCCAATTCCACTTTCAGACAGGAGCAGCTCGTCCCTCTGGACGTCGACGGCCCCATTTTGAAACGTAAAGTTGGCGTCATTGTCGACAAATGTGACGTCGATTTCGTTGCATGTTGTCCGCACTTGTGAGTTGACGTCAGCACAACGTTCTAAATTGGCTAGGCGCTTCGAAGGCACCACGCTGCTCACCGTGACGGTTGGTGTCACGGTTTGTGTCTTTCGTAGTAGTCGTGCGATGTTTTCTTTTATGTCGGCAACGTTCATTTCAGTCATTGTCTCGTGAATTCCTCCGACGATGAAGATTTCTTTGATTGTTTCCGTTTTGGCCGCGTCTTCAATCATCTCCCCAATATCGGTGAGGGTGGCGCCCGATTTTCTTCGTATTTTATTGGGTTTCCATGGGAAGTTTTCTCCAAGCGAACATCTCGTAGCAGGCTGTTTCCCACAAGCAGCGTCACTGCCTACGGTCTCCCTTCGTCGGCGTCGGTGTCGACGTTTTGTCGTTTGCCTGACGTTCTTATGTCGTCTCGTAGACCTCGTATCTCCTGACGCTGCTCACCGACCAAGGTGACAAGCTGCTGGTTCAATCGCTCGAGTTTCACGACCAACGACTCTAGCAAAGACGTCTTCTCTAGTAGACGCTCTACAAGTGTTGGTAATATACAACAGGATGTGCATGATCAAATGCCTATGATGTCCTCATCATCGTCGCCCACGCACTCCGGATGCACCCACGCCTGGCACAAATGGCATTGTACCATTTCGTTGTTGCCCTTACCGTTGCGGATGCAATTCTTTACGCAGTATTTCCAGTTGTCATAGTGTTTTCCTTTTGTAGCTTTTTGGCGCGCTTTTTTAATTGTCTTTTCAATTGCCATATCACAGGTGGCGTCGACTGGTGGCAAGTGTACAGTTAGAACAGGTGAGCAGCAACATTCATCACACGGACCGTTAGCCACCAGGCTAGGCTCGCTGTCCATGGCCGTTCAGGCGGAACCGTTGATTGTTCAAACTGGTGACCGGTAAGCTTTTACCTGCTGGTCCGTCACCGGTTAATCACTGGTTGGGCGATAATGGATACATTATCCAGTTGAATATTAAAATAGTAAAACTATCTCACATATGTACAGCTTGATGCACGATGCACCTTCTCCCTCCCTCCCTTCCCCCTGTCATATACGTAAAGCTTGATGCACGATACACGTTCTCTCTCCCTCCCTCCCCCTGTTATATATGTAAAGCTTGATGCACGATGCACCTTCTCTCTCCCTCCCTCCCTCTGTCATATACGTAAAGCTTGATGCACGATACACCTTCTCTCTCCCTCCCTCCCCCTGTCATATACGTAAAGCTTGATGCACGATACACCTTCTCTCTCCCTCCCTCCCCCTGTTATATACGTACAGCATGATGCACGGTACACCTTCTCTCCCCTCCCTCCCCCTGTCATATACGTAAAGCTTGATACACGATGCACCTTCTCTCTCCCTCCCTCCCCCTGTCATATACGTAAAGCTTGATGCACGAATCACCTTCTCTCTCCCTCCCTCCCCCTGTTATATACGTAAAGCTTGATGCACGATGCACCTTCTCTCTCCCTCCCTCCCCCTGTCATATACGTAAAGCTTGATGCACGATACACCTTCTCTCTCCCTCCCTCCCCCTGTCATATGCGTACAGCATGATGCACGGTACACCTTCTCTCCCCCTCCCTCCCCCTGTCATATACGTAACGCTTGATGCACGATGCACCTTCTAGGTATAATCGCGTATAATAATAAAGTGTTATGTACGTGTGGTATTAAAACTCACTGTTGAAATCGTATAAAACTGGCAGAAATAGAAGATTGAAACTTGCACACTGTAAACACGTCGATCGCATGATATAATTTATGAACATGATTATATGTATATATATGTATATATATATATATATATATATATATATATATATATATATATATATATATATATATATATATATATATATGACGCGATGGACAGCCAAGTACCAGAGCATCATAATCTTCACCAACCACTTCGAAGATATTCACAAACAACTAGGCATTCTAGCTGCTACAGCTTCTGCAAGACCAGCCAAGATGTGCACCAATAACAATGCGCATCTGAAACGTCGATATTCTTGGGGTGTCTGGTCGTCTGTCAGCGAAATATTGAGCGTTGTTGGAGCTAGTGACACAAGCTTTGTATGCTGTTCAACTCGATGTTCTCGAGGTACACGACCACATCCAGCAGGTGTTGGTCATATTGGAAACTCACAGAAGAAAAGCAGAAGAACATTTTAAGGAAGACATAATGGTGCAAACTGACAAGATTGCAAAGGCACTTGGAATTGAGTTGCGTATGCGTCGCCAGTGTGGACGTCTAACTCAACGAACAAACTACCAAATATTCATTTCATACTTGGACCCCATAAACAAGTCACTAGGAACTCGCTGTGCTATCGAAAACAAGCATCACTTTGCTATGTTCTCCCTCCTCCCTGCACTGATGTCTCAACTGGACCGCAACAGTATCCGAGACCTCTTGTCCAGTCAAGTGTTTTATACATACAAGTGTACTACATTATGCTTTGATATACTACTATGATAATTTATTATATTGACCTGAACTGTACACACAGATCACACCAACTCCAAGGTTTAAGGATATATAGATATTAAGATACGGGAATAACAGGCTTTGTTTGCCGCCATCTTTCAAAAAGGCGGATATTTCAAAATAGCAGATATATTTTAAAGTCAATGAAGAACAAAATTAGTGTATCTGAAATTATCGCATCTAAAACATACATTTTGACATTAACTTTGTGGCTCTATATTATGTAGTTCTTGAGATATGTGAATAATATGCTTTGTCCATCTTTAAAAATGACAGATATAGGCATGACGACGACGGTAAAAGGTTATATTTCTTTAGATCGCTATCCTTCAAGCTATTCAAAAACGTAAACTATATTGCTCTACGTAACGTAGTTATTAAGATATTGTGACATTTGTATTGACGACGGTCATCTTTAAAAGTGGCGGATGTGTAAGTCGAAGAAGTCAAAATGTAACAAATCTGAATTCTTAGACCTCTAAAACCTGCATATAGGTACAAATATTATTGTAACGCAGTTGAGATTCGGATAAATTCAAGTTGACGGCCATTTAAAAAAAAGCCGCCATTTCGAACGCAGCATCATCTGGAATGCCTCCAATCTCTAAGATGGTTCCCTTGGTTTATAGAATAGATGAACAAAGTGTCTTGTTTTAACCAAAAGTGCACAATTACATCATTTTCCTGCACCTGTCCGCTGGAGTATCTGTCCCAACGGCTGTGAAGGCGGACGATGGGTGTAGCAGGAGGACAGCCCCGGTCGTCGTGGCTTACCATGCCATCGACTTATCAACGTTTCTCTGTCAGGATTGTGTGATAACGCAGGCACCCCAGCCTCTTCACACTACGCGAACACACACGCAGGCTTCAAGGGCCTACCACCCGGCTTTTGGATTATCTCGCTACACACGACCGACGCTTGGCCGACATCATTCCCTTTGCGAGTCATAGATGGATATTCGGTACACAACATCAGTATTTATTGGGAAAATAGCGACTACAAATATACATTCAATATGTTTATTTTCACTCTCCTCGGCGTAGTTAATGTGATATATTAGTGAGTACTGAAACAATATCTACCAATGAATGAGTGTGGCATGCTTTATCATAAGATGCTCTTACTGGTAAAAAAGCATTATAGAAAATACCAAGATGACAACAGTACCATTCTGATCTGACGCATCCTACGGCAAAATACGCCTAATAAAGGACCAGAATAGGAACAGACAGCATGTTTGGTAGGAAACATACGCTACAATTTGCTGACCAGGCTTTGTGTGAGATTGCGTTTTGGTTAAGATAACAAGCACTATTTGATGACAATATTAACCGGAATATGTTGATCATGTTAGGACAATTCCCTATCGCCGAAGAATACATTACGAGGGTGCATTTAAAACAAATAATGCTGAGCAGTGATGCCGAAGACTTCACTTTAGAAACAGGTGTGTACCAATTTAGGAACTAAAAAGTCTTTGCTTCAGCAGGGGTTATTACCAAAGTAAGAGTGCACACACGTTACTACCCGAGACAATAATTAAATTAGAAGTGGGTGCATTTGAAGAATAGTATCTGGAAGAGAATGTATGATGTCCAGTTATGTGGAGTGGTTGATTACTTGGAAACCATACGCAACCTGATGAAGAAAGACTGAACAGATGAACCCGACATCACTGAACTTAGTTTTCATTGGACACCTTATCCTTACTTACGTTATTTGCACTCAACCTTCCGGATATTTTGATACCAAATGTTTCATTGTAGTTCCATTTCTACTGTGCAACTTTAGAAATACCAATTACGATTACGTGGCAACTCCGGGTATGTGGAATGTTATTAAGGAAGGTTTCTAATTTACTGGAATATTATTAAGGAATGTTTGTAATTTACAAAATGTAAAAACAGATTAGAACCCTTGCTCCCGGGCCATTCATAGGCCCACCGTAATAGTTGTGTAACATTATTCAAAACTCTTAATCGCATTCATTTAGATCATGCAGTGATTATAATTTATGGCTCCCTCATTAAAATATATTATGCAATATAACTATGGAAAGACGCGCGACTAATCAACTTGAAGAATATTCGTTACCAGGAGAAACTGGAGAGGTTGAACATTCTTACATTAGCTTAAAGAAGAAAACGTGAATATATGATATAGAGGTATGTAAACTATTACAAGAGAAGTATGATATTAAAGTATTTTCTAACGTTGTCATGCTATGTAGTGACTATGAGATAAAGAAAGGAACTAAGGGTCATAGTTTGAAACTGTTTCAAGAAGGGATTCATATAAATACTAGAAATAAAACCTTTTCAATCAGAGTCACGGAATTATGTATTAATTTTCCGAAACTAGTGGTAACAGCTCCTAGCATTAACACATTTAAAAACCGAGTTGCCCAGAATTTGTAGACGTAGAGCATTCACAGGGAAATGTAGAAACTTGACCACTGCGGCCAACGCCTACGGTCAGGGACAACCAAAGTAAACCTAAATAATTCAAGTTTAAGATCCGTAGTCACAAACGCATAAGCATCCCCTTCGTCTCCTTACAGCCATGTGCAATAAAATGTATAACAGTAAGATTCCTTTGGAGGTTATGTATTTGTTGTACTGTCCCAACAACCAGACTAGATATAAGATATTATATGTAGGAATCACCCTAACTGCAACAGTTCAACACTTACCGATGTCCCGCACCTGTCTACAGCGGCCTGGCTGGTGGTTGCGAGGCTTGTTGGGTAGAGAAAACGCCCATCTGAAATCATAAACTCATATAACATATAAGTGCCTATGGCATACAAATGTACCCAGGCTTTTCATTGCATGCATGTCGCGCATTACTAATTAAATATACCTCGAAGAACATTTGCATAAATATCAGGTACCTAATACTAATTTATAGTGTTAATTACCCCATTGTCTGTTTAATGATTATTTTTTGTTAATCATTTCTGTATGATGTTGGTACGTTCCATATATACATTGACCTTTTATTAATGTTGTTATCTTCACACTGCTCTCTAGTCAGTCTGGTACAACTAATGGGGTTACATGATTATTCTGACTCATAATGGCTGTCCTAAGCAACCGGCATTTCACGCGCTGGCCATCTTCCTGGGGATAATCTAGCTCAACGAACGTGTGCAGTTATGCAAAAGTAAGTGATGTGGTCATTACAACTCGATCAATTATATATTAGCGTTCCGAGTTAACAGGAAACCGTTTAATCTGTGTTACCCTAACGGACTGTAATATACCAATATTCGAACGCACCAAACATGCCTTATAAACATATGTGAGAGGGTGCACCACCCAATTTGACCCATAAACCGGTTCATCAGATCTCACAATTGATGTATCCAGTATATTGCAGTTTGCCTGCGTCACAATCGAATTGTGCACGTGACCTCCGTCAAGGTTTGCTTTTTCCAACAAAGTTGAAAACGGACGGTTATAATGTGAATGATGTCACAAGTGTTACATGACATCTCATCAATCACATTTTTTTACAGTTGTCAATTTAGAAACTTTGTCGTATGTTTTTGTCACAAAGAAACAGTTTTGTTACCAGAATTTCAACAAAATATACTACAGAATGTGCGAACCCACCACGTGTTTTTTTGATGAATTGACGGCGTTTTATTGGGCAACAGGTCACGGGATGGTTAGGTAAATTGCTGGTACATGTCTAGCTGATTAAAAATGTACCTGCAAAACAAGTTTTATCGAAACGTAAACAAACATCTGCCAAGAAGTGTTTCATGTATTGACAGAACATGTATACCTTATTGCCAACATACCATTATCAACAACATTGCTTGATGTGGTAACTGTGCAAACAAAATAACAAAACATGAAATGTTTACTAAACAATAATATGTTATCGGTTAAAACACATACAATCGTGATTCTACGCGCCTTTACTTGTCCATAATTAGTCAAATGGTCGTGACGTTACAAGGGGTGGCTCAAACATCCCAATCTTCTCATAACAGCCAACACAACGTCGCTGAGACCGTTATGTAGAACTTACATTGAGTGACTGCACAAGAGTGTTATGCAGGCAACTGTACAGACAACGGCAATAAGTCGCGGCATGGTTGTGTCGGCCGAAAAGCTTTGAACAGACGGAGCAGCGAACGATAACAACCACCGCGACACGGAGACGGCGACTAATGACGGTATAAGACATCGCACAAGCGCCAATCACGTCACAGAACCGCGCACCTAATTGGTTAGTCGCGAGACATCTTTATGTTGCGCGGTCGGCTGTGACTTGAGCTCAGACGGGAGTTAGTTTTGACTAGACCGACTGATGACCCCTGGACACAGGAAACATGCGGTGTTACATTTCGCCTCATGCAAGATACATGTTGTAATTAGACAGTTGAGTAAGATTAATTATGTAAGAGACACTAACGCGTAGACAAAATCAAATTGGGCGTCTCGTTGTGACATACTCGATTACCACTTAATATATCACACACACACACACACACACACACACACACACACACACACACACACACACACACACACACACACACACACACACACACACACACACACACACACACACACACACACACACACACACACACACACACACACATATATATATATATATTTAAAACAAAGAAATTACGACATTGCCGCCAGTACGAGTAACCATAGGCTTGAATGAAATTCCAACTTTCAAAGTGATGCAAACTCATTTATTTAAGAGGGATGCCCTTTGGAATACTTTTCAGGTAGGAGTTAAGTTAACAAAAACACAGAGCAACCAAAATGGCACGAGTTTTTAACAACAAATTAAGACCAGCTCCCTGATTATATAACTGTCGTTATGTTGCTGCAATAACGAATAATAATTAATGCGTAAAAGGATGACGCTTAAATTAATTAGTAATCGAGTATGTCACAAGGAGACGCCCAATCTGATTTGTGTATACGCTTAGGTGTCTCTTACATAATTAATCTTACTCAACTGGGTCTGTCACACACTCGCTGATCGTAAAGCACGTGCGGGCACGTTGCTATCGTACATTTGAGGTATTCCGGTAGCCCGAGGTTAAGCCATGCATGATCTTATATATATATATGCGTAGACAAAATCAAATTGGGCGTCTCCTTGTGACATAGTCGATTACCAATTAATAAATGCAATGTCGTAATTGCTTTGTTATATATATATATATATATATATATATATAACAAAGCAATTACGACATTATGGCCAGTACGAGTAACCATAGGCTTGAATGAAATTCCAATTTTCAAAGTGATGCAAACTCATTTATTTAAGAGGCATGCACGAGTTTTTAACAACAAATTAAAAGCGTAAAAGGATGACGCTTATATTAATTGGTAATCGAGTAGGTCAAAACAAACATTTTAACTAGGATACAATACGCATAGGTGTATAGCAAGGCCTATAGAATGTAGACATAGTAGATATGCAAACTTTGCAATTGTACAACGTTTGTGATCACCAATTGCGTATACCTATCCTGCAAAGGTAACTATACGTAGTTAAAGGTACAGCTGTTCACCAGTTATTTAGCCCCAATATTATATTGGTAGCACTGGCATATTCTATTAGAGAAACACCTAAGAGGAGCACTGAAAGTTTTTGGTTATCCTGGTCTTTGAAGAAGGTGACTGATAGTAACAAGAACAAAACGACTGACAACAAGAAACAAGGACAAGAACTACAGGTGCCAAATAGCTATCCCAAAAGTAGATGGGATATAAGAGAAAGTAGACAAAATGTTAAATAAAAATGGCGTAGCAACAACCATTCGTCCCTACACCATCCACAGGCGTCTGTTGTTACACTCAGAGGACACGATGGAGACAGAAGAACAAGGCGAACTAGTGTATCAAGTACCATGCAATATTGGAGAGATGGGAAAATTGTTCAAAACGAGACCAGAGGAACATGGAAAGGATGTTGACAACACACAAAAATATCAATTCACTAGGAGCGATAAGCATATATATAAGTCGACCATCGACAAATCCGCACAACTATAAAAATTATCATTACAGACTGGGAGAGAGCGAAAACAATAGACAAGAAAGCCAAGAGAAGAACAAGGCACATCAAAAAGCCATATGGATAAATAAAACCCAAACATATATTAATCGAAACGAGCGGAATTAACCTATCCAGAATTGTGATATTCAGACAAAGAAAAATTTACTGTTCTGTTCCGGTGAAATCAATATGCACAGGATCGTCGTGTTTCTCTGTACATCGATATCTAAGTACTTAGAATTTACGCATGCTACGGTCTCGTTTTCATCTATATTTTCTTTAGGACATTGTAGACATGCCAGTGATACCAGACGACGCTATTAGCAGATGAAGCCTGATGATTTCCGAGATAGAGATCGATCAAGTTGGCGGTATGACATTTAACGTACCATGGGCAACGAGTGCGGCTCATTGCGGCTGTCCTTCGTGCTGAATGGCATTCCACAATAATCCGAAAGCGAATCCCCTGCAACATAGATATTGTGATAAATCCACGAGAATCGTTCAAACACAACATTCTGTAACATAATGAACCTCTTGCGCGAGATCACGGCTTTTCACGCGATACGGTAATGCGGTGAACTTTAGCGTGCTGTAGCGCCATCAGAAGGATTTACATTTTTGCTAGTTTAATTTAATTTAGACAATCTGAATTATCTTTCAGTTAACTTTGTTTTACTGGGTATTATGTTAACATTCTTGTGGCATTTGTCACTGACCTGCTGTCAGTATTTAGAATTAACTTTGATCAACAGAGTGCACACGAAATGTGTTTTCAAGTTGTAAAGACTTTTATACAATATTCCATCTGCTTGTTTGCCAAGTTGCAAAGAAGGACAACAGGTAGCCAGCCCCTTAGCAGGTAGTGGTATTTTGGTGATTTATATTAAAAGGAATTATTTATATTATTAAGTTAATTCTAAATTTAATATAAATTAATCGTCAATGTAATTACAATTAATAGATAATTTTATTTAATTATTATTGTTTAACTTAATTAAATTAACCTAACAAATGGTATTAATTTAATTGATTTCGTACTTTTCTGAGTTATTTCGTAATTAATTAAATTAAATTGTCATGTTAATTATCCCGTGCCTGCTTCACTCTGTGCCACGTGTGCGACATCAATCTCAACAGCGATAAAAAACAACGCGTTTTTAATGTAGTACCATCACCATCGCAACGATTTTACTAGATAGAACAAAACGTCGACACTAATACAATAATAATTATACTAATAATAATGTAATTGTATTAAATGTATCTCCAAACGTAAACTACAACATTGTAATGTGTACTAGTTTCTATTTTGTGGACTACGTTTTCTTAACGTTTAGAAAGAGGTTCCCCAACTTAACATATAAGAAAGTATACTAATATAAATAACTCCAAACTTAATATTACCTGGACTAAACGATGTTGCATGAATGCTATATTTTATTTGTATACAATGCAAGATACGTTTTGTGTTTTAAATAGTAACGATAATTATAAAATATATACGTTTTAATCTGAAGTGCCAGCGTACACAAATCTGCCAGTAAAAATGTTGGAATTAATAGATATATAGATAGATAGATATATAGGTAGATATATAGATAGATATATAGATAGATATATAGATAGATAGATTGATAGATGGATAGATAGATAGATAAATAGATAGATAGATAGATAGATTGATAGATGGATAGATATATAGATAGATAGATAGATATATATATATATAGATAGATAGATAGATGTATAAATATAGCTTACAGATGTGATATAAAAAATTAAAAAACATTAACAAAAAATTGTAATTGTAAATTAATTGAAGTACAAAAAGAGTAGTAAACAAGTAATACCATCATTTACATATATTGATATCAGTAATTATCACTACCGTCTCTAAACCCACTGACGTCATTATTGTCAGTTAATGTTAACTGAAACAACACTAGCCTAAATTTAAAAATAAAACATTTACAAACATAATCTTACACATACTAAAGTATAAATAATAAAAATATTTTATAATATTAAATGTCTACTGTAGATATGGTCCATTTGGCTTGCATATATAGCATTTCTGAATGTTACATGGTGATATATATTTGATTATTATATATTTTGTTGCATAGTTTATAAAGCCTTGGTATGAATGACTTTTTTTCCATGTTATTAAAACGTTGAGGTACCCATCTGGTCATTCTAAATCTTATTATTGTATTTTCCTGTGTTTGAAACATGTTTTGGAAGTATGATTGGAGGTTTCCGTTTTTATATTTAAAAAAATATTCTGACATGATAATTTATAGATGTCCTCCACCTTTAGTAATTAAAGATTCTTAAACAGAGGTGTAGTATGGGAATTATATTTACTGTTTGATAATCCTCTGACTGTTTTTTTGCAGCTTACTTATTCGTGATCCTACATTAAGACCCCATGCTGTTATTCCATAATTTAGGTGTGATAAAAATAGTGAATTGTAGATTACTTTCAAGATATACACTGGAACAGAGGGTCTTAATCTAGATATAATTACACATATCCATGACAATTTGTTGGCTATGTAATTGAGATGAGAAGACCATGTTAGATTCGAGTCTATGAGAATACCAAGAAACTTAAACTGTGTTACATGTTCAATTGAAATACTGTTTACCTCAATATTAGGAATGTCGCTATTTTTTTTATTTTCTTTGTTTACTATGAAAAATCATCATCTTCGTTTTGCTTACTTACATTGAATGAGAGCTTGTTCATTGCTAGCCAGTTCGTTATCTAGGTTAATTCTGCATTTATTTGATTTGATATTGAGTTAGTTAGTTATGGTTATTTTTGAAGTTGTCCAACGTGCTGAGCAGGCTGGTGTCATCAGCATACATGATGGGTGTGAATTTTGTACTAGCCATTGCTAAATCATTGATATATATATATATATATATATATATATATATATATATATATTAAGAGTCTTAATATTGACCCTTGAGGGACTTCTGCGATTATTGTTTTTGCAGATGATTTAACTTGGCTAACTTCAACATATTCTGTATGTTGTATAAGTAACTTCGGAACCAATAAAACTCTACATTTGTTGTGCCGTAATGTTTCAGCTTGCTGATAAACATTGCAATAGTGTCAACGGCCTTTGACAAATCTAGGAATATTAATATAGGTGGTTTTATAAGTAACGTAAAGGTAAGTTCTTATATAGTGCAGCAGCCAGTCATCAGGACTGCTCAAAGCGCTTTTATACTTTACTCCCTGGCAGACCTGTTCAATCGAATAATATCTCGACTTCTCTGGGAAGCATCCAGCCACGCTGCAATTAATGCGCGAAGTACACAAATACCCACCACTGTCTATAGCTAGGTACTCATTCATACAGCAGAGTGAACTGGAGCAACATATAGTGAACGAACTTGACCAAGGTTCGACACCGCAGCACAGGATTCGAACCCGGGTTCTCTCGGCTGAGAGTCCGAAGCTCTAGCCACTGCACCACGGCGCTACAATACACTGTTTTTTCATCAATATCAAAATATATTTGATCTACCATTTCAGTGAATGCTAATTCAGTAGAATAACCTTCTCTGAATCCGTACTGATTTACACATAAGAGGTTATTTATAGTGAAATATTTAAATAATTGTGCATGAACTGCTTTTTTAGATACAGAAGGTAACAATTATAGGGGTCTGTAGTTATTCACATCGTGTTCATCATCTTTCTTCAAAATAGGAACAATATTCGCCATTTTTTTTTTATTGGGAAATATTCCTGTTGTCAGTGACTGATTAATGCAAGTAATTGGCTTAGCTAAGGCACTGACTGAGGCTTTTATTCAAAATTGGGAAATGCTGTCAAATCCAGAGCTTTTCTTATGTTTTAGTTTATTTATAATTGTTTTCGTTTGTTCTTCGTCAATTGATGTAATTGTGAAAACTGTCTCTACTTTCTTCTTGTCTATACAAGTTTTGAAGTTAGGTTTTCCTTCAGTATCGATTTTATTAGCAAGAGTTGGCCCAACGTTTAAAAAAAGGTGTTGAATTGATTTGCTATTTTGTTTCTATTTGTTATCTTGTTTCCGTTTTTATTAAATTGAGTTGGTCATTTTGTTTGGATTCTGTATTTATTCATTACATCATTACACATAGTTTTCGTGTCTTCTTTGTGTTTATTAAATTCTAACTTGTAATAATCTGCTTTGCATCTCGTTTCAGCTTTCTTTCTTGTTTAACTTTGGCTTTAAGTTCCGCATATTTTGAGGCATATGCCATTGTGCCAGGTTCTGTCATGTTGACTGTTCAGTAGAGTTCGTTAAATATTGTAATGCCTTTACCCGAATCGTCAATAATGTTTATAAACAATCCTTCCTAGGTTGAATAGATATTATACAATTTGTAATTGACTACAAAAATAATGTTATATATGTATGTTACCAGCCTTCCTTTTCTTGAACAATTGTTAGTGTACGATTGGGTTATCATAGTATAATTGTTTAATTTAAGATGCTCAATATCTGTGTTTTGTCCTATTATTGCCTCTTGCATGCATATGGCATGTATAAATATACCTAAATCAGCCAGCGTGTTAACTAAGATATTTAACTCAACAAATTTGGAGATTAAAGAGTCCTTGTTTAGTCTTAGCACTGTTAATTTGTTTTTGTTTTTAGTCAGGAAGCCCTTCAAGTCTTCAACGTTGTAATATCAAGTCTTTGCTCTAACTGAGCTTTACTCGCGGTCCAAGTTTATAATTTGTGTGAAGTCATTTTCATCAATGCCACCTTTTAATCTTAGAAATTCTTCAGTGTCAATCGATATAATTTCAATATGATTAGATCATGCGTTACCAATTTATAAATAAATACTATAACACGTATTTTGTTTGCTGTCTTAATTAAGTGATCAGTATTTTTTCTATCACCCATCAAGCCAGAATTCGCCGCCCACGACGCCGAATCCTTCCTTGTAGTCGTCCCAGTTGCGGTAGAAGTCGACGGACCCGTCCTGTCTTCGTTGGAACACCTACGCGTGACAACGAACACATACGTTTAACACAGACCACGTACAAGTGACAACGGACACCAACACTTAAAACGAACACTTACTTATGTAGCTCAGAAAACCTACACGTGGCAACGAACACCTTCATGTAAAAACGAACACTTGCAAGTAACACAGAACACCTAACGTGACAATGAACACACACATTTAACACAGAACACCTACACGTCACAACGAACAACTACATATAACACAGAACACCTACACGTCACAATGAACACATACATGTAACACAGAAAACCTACACGAGAAAACGAACACCTACACGTGTCAATGAATACATACATGTAACACAGAACACCTACACATGACAACGAACACACATATGTAATAGAGAACACCTACACTTAACAACAAACACATACATGTAACACCGGACACCTACACGTGATAATGAACACATGCATGTAACATACATGGAACAAAGAACACCTACACTTAACAACGAACACATACATGTAACACTGGACACATACACGTGATAATGAACAAATACATAAGATGATGTACAAAACATGTATACAGTGATAAGATGCAACGGCTATTAATCATAGTATTTGCGTTTGTAGGTATGATATCAGAATAACTGACACACGCAACGTCTAGGCATTTGTTCGTGCTAAAATCCATGCCACTAAACAGTTAGAATTATGCATCAGAAACATGTCCTATGTGTCACAGAAGAGCATGGATATGCGTACGTTCGTGCTTGTGTGCGAGAATATGTGTGTGTGCGCCTGTAGGCGTGTGTACATATGAAAATGTGCATACGAGTGGCAGCGTGCGTGAGTATGGGCGTTTGTGCGCGTGGATATGTAGGTTATGTACGTGAAGGTTTGTGTTTGTGCGTGCGTGTGTGTATGTATGTAGGTGTGTTTGTGCGTGTGCGTGTGTGTGGTGTGTGTATATGTGTGTGCGTTTGCGTGCGTGCGTGCGTGCGTGCGTGCGTGCGTGCGTGCGTGCGTGTGTGTGTGTGTGTGTGTGTGTGTGTGTGTGTGTGTGTGTGTGTGTGTGTGTGTGTGTGTGTGTGTGTGTGTGTGTGGTGTACGTACGAGCCAGCCGCCGCCGTCCCTCTCCATGTGGCAGTACACGCGGACATACTTCCTCACCTTGGCCAGATAGACCTCGTACACGCCACTGACGTTGTTGCCGTCCCTCAGTAGATCGTAGCAGTCGCGGGCAGGAAGACGTCGCTTCAACACTGAGTGAAATTACGGGAACGCATATAAAATAAATATCGATCGAGAGTATTTGGGCTCGTGTGAACCTAGGCTAATGCAGCATCGAAGCTTGAATCAATTCGTTAACCACAACTTGCCTATCTTTCGAAATTGTATTACTTCTCTGTTTGTATTGTCCACTGAGCATATAATTTATTGCCGACGGCAATTATTATTAGCAGTATTATTATTATTAGTAGTAGTAGTTTAACAAGATTTAACAAGATTGTCACCCAGAGAATTAACTCTAGAAGGCAGGTGGATAAGGAAGACTTTTGGCTTATTTAGAGTCCAACCCTTTTTATACGGTTGTATCCCGCCCTTCTGATGTATGTGTCGATTTTATTTTAAACATATTCACACTATTAGCACCCACACAATCAGCAGATAATCTGTTCCATTCGTTTACAGTCCTTTGTGAGAATGAGAACTTTCTTATATCTAATCTACACTGCTCCTTTACTAATGTAACGTCATGTTCTCTAGTCCTTCTATCTTTCTTAACTGAAAAATATTTATCTAAACATTTTCATAACCATTCAATATATTAAACACTTCCATATGTTCTATTCTCAATCTCGTGGTCTCTAATGTTGTTAAACCATATTCTTTTAGTGGTATTTCGTAAATTAAATCCCTCAGTTTTGGTATCATTTTAGTTGCACCTCTCTGTACTCTTTCTAGCATATCTAGGTCCTTCCTGCGATATTGCCTCCACGCTTGAATACAATATTCTAAATGAGGCTTAACTATTGTTTTGTACAGCGGTATTATTAGTTATTTTTCCTTGCACGCTATATTTCGTCTAAATAATCCAAAGATTTTATTTCCCTTTGAAGCTGAAATTCCGCACTGCTCTGAAACCTTCATATCAGCACTAATGGTTAGCCCTAAGTCCTTTTCTTTTACAGTAGTTCTTAGTAAAGTACCCCCCATTGTATATTGCACATCTTCATTCCCATGTCCTGTGTGGAGGCATTTGCATTTCCCAAAATCGAACAATATATGCCACTTTTCAGACCATTTGATCACCCTGTGTAGATCATCTTGTAAATGTTGTCTATCTCCACCAAGTTTAAACCTGCTAAACACTTTTATATCATCCGCTAATTTCAACACCTACTTGTTATATCATCGCCCAAATCGTTGATATTAAGAATAATATAGGTCCCAGTAGAGATCCCTGTGGTACGCCACTAAAAACTGATTTCCAGTTTGAAGGCTACCCAACAACTACTACCCGTTGTCTTCTGTCAATCAGCCATTTTTCTATGTAGTCAATTATACCATTTCCTATGCCATGGGCCTTTAGTATAAGCAGTTTTCTTTACTGGCAGTATATGAGTTCAGCGATGACGCCGGTGCATTACGACACGTTGTCGCGGTGTCCGATTGTTGTTATGTTATCGATGATTGTGCTCGCGTTTAGGACTATTTGTGTACGTCAGTATGAACGGAAAGATCTGCTCAGCGTCACGGAATCCATGGACAGTGAGCATATACCTAATATCATCTTAGAGGACACGTTTCCTGTTGTCAACACTGGTCGTACACTATACAACACCTTGCGCCGCTCACGCAAGCGGAATAGATGAGGGGGCGCACCCTGTAGGTTTCGCTGGCGCAGCCTTCGGCCAGCACCCCCTGCTATTATTTTGGCAAATATGCGATCACCGAGGGACAAAACGGAATAATTGTTTCTCTTGTAGACTTTTAATCGATAATTCAGAAACTCTTCTATTCTGTGTTTTACCGAAACCCCGGACGCGGCAATGGCCCCTCCTAGTGATTATCTGTTTTGAGTGGATCGATCGAACGAACTGACGGACAAGATCCGCGGTGGTGGGGTGTGCTTTTTGGTGAATCAGCGGTGGTGTAATGACACTCAGCTGGTCTCTGCTTCGTGTTCCCTTGAATTGGAAACTCTCACTATAAATTGTAAGCCTGTCTATTCCCAGAGAGAGTTCTCATCGGACGTGTTGTTGGGTGTTTACATTTCCCCGATGCCAGTACTACCAAGGCAGTCAACCATTTGGCTGATCAGGTGGTGGCAGAAGAATCGGCTCACCCTGATAGCGTCGTCATCATTTTGGGTGATTTCAATCACACAAACTTGAAGAAGGTAGTGCCCAGGTACAAGCAGCATGTAGACTGTTACACACGCAACAGCAAGACCCTGGATCACTACTATACAGATTTATAGAGTATTCACTGATCCCCACGTACCGACAGTAACTGAAAGCTCTGAAGCCAACAAAGAAGACGGCCAAGAAGCGGACGGACGAGGCGACGGAAACTCTTAGGGGATTACTGAATTGCACATATTAGAACATTTTGTAAAGAGGCATGTCCTAACCTAAACGAGTACACTGACACCGTGACATCCTACATCTGAGTGGCCTGCTAACCTAACATGGTTTCGTTTTCGCTGATATGCTGTTAGTACAGTATACATACCCACCTGCAGTTGTAAAGAATTTTAGTATTATGTTATTTTACATAGATTATATTATATATTATAACTACCCAGTTATATAATAAAAATAATAGTACTTAAAGAAAACAACAACAATATTGCTAATATATTTTATAGAGCGCCAATATATATATGCATATGTATATGTACATTTATATGTATACATAATTATATATATATATATATATATATATATATATATATGAAGTGAACTAACAGAGAAACGACAAGCATCACCACGCTCCATGCAAACATCAACATCGACAGAGAATAAAATAATAAAAAAATCCACCACCGAAGGATCCAAGCACGAGTGGAACTACGCGGGGAAAGGAACAGATCGCGAGCCATAACACATTTGAATAATGTGAACGTGAACCCACAATGCCGCCCCCTGCGCAGTGGTTGACCACAATCACGCCCCCTGTACAGTGGCTGACCTCAATGCCGCCCCCTGCACAGTGGCTGATCACAATGCCGCCCCCTGCACAGTGGCTGATCACAATACCGCCCCCTGCGCAGTGGCTGACAACAATGCCGCCCCCTGCACAATGGCTGACCACAATGCCGCCCCCTGCACAGTTGATTATCACAATGCTGCCCCCTGCACAGTGGCTAATCACAATGACACCTCCTGCACAGTGGCTGATCACAATGCCACCTCTGCACAGTGGCTGATCACAATGTCGCCCCATGTGCAGTGGTTGACCACAACGAGGCCCCCTGCACAGTGGCTGACCATAATGCCGCTCCCTGCGCAGTGACTGATCACAATGCCGCCCCATGCACAGTGGCTTATCACAATGTCGCCCCCTGCGCAGGGGATGATCACAATGTCGTCCCCTGCACAGTGGCTGACCACAATGACGTCTCCTGTACAGTGGCTGACCACAATGCTGCCCCGTGCATAGTGGCTGACCACATCGTCGCCCCCTGTACAGTGGCTGACAACAATGCCGCCCGTGCACAGTGGCTGACCACAAAGCTGCCCCCTGCACAATGGCTGACCACAATGCCGCCCTCTCCAAAGTGGTTGACCACAATGCCGCCCCCTGCACAGTGGCTGACCACAATGCCACCCTCTGCAAAGTGCTTGACCACAATGCCGCCCCCTGCACAGTGGCTGACCACAATGCCGCCTATGCACAGTGGGTAATCACAATGCCGCCCCTTGCACAGTGGCTGACAACAATGTCGCCCCCTGCACAGTGGCTGACCACAATGTCGCCGCCGGCAAAGTGACTGACCACAATTCCGACCCCAGCACAGTGGCTGAACACAATACCGACCCCTACACAGTGGCTGACCACAATGCCGACCCCTGCACAGTGGCTGAACACAATGCCGCCCCCTGCCCAGTGGCTGAACACAATGCCGCCCCCTGCACAGTGGCTGAACACAATGCCGACCCCTGCACAGAGGCTGAACACAAGCCGCCCCCTGCACAGTGGTTGAACACAATTCCGACCCCTGCACAGTGGCTGAACACAATGCCGACCCCTGCACAGTGACTGACCACAATTCCGACCCCTGCACAGTGGCTGAACACAATGCCGACCCCTGCACAGTGGCTGACCATTACAGTCGTCCAATAGAAAAATCAATAACAAATAACTAACGTTGTATTGTTTAATACATCGTGAATTATTAGTTGCGAAGACGCCAATGGTTCAAGGACACACACACACAAGCACATACAAAACACACACACACACACACACACACACACACACACACACACACACACACACACACACACACACACACACACACACACACACACACACACACACACACACACACACACACACACACACACAAACACAGGTACACAAGCACATACAAAACACACACACACATAAACACACACAAACATACGCACACACGGGCACACACGGGCACACACGGGCACACACGGGCACACACGGGCACACACGGGCACACACGGGCACACACGGGCACACACGGGCACACACGGGCACACACGGGCACACACGGGCACACACGGGCACACACACGGGCACACACGGGCACACACACAGGCACGCAGGCACACACACAGGCACGC
The DNA here is from genome assembly GCA_963995525.1 of Escarpia spicata. NCBI lineage: Eukaryota > Metazoa > Annelida > Polychaeta > Sabellida > Siboglinidae > Escarpia > Escarpia spicata. The sequence continues at coordinate 73,179,687 of OZ023206.1, forward strand.
AGGCGCACACGCGCACACGCGCACACGCGCACACGCGCACACTCACCCACGCACCCACGCACACACGCACACACTCACCCACGCACACACGCACACACGCACACACGCACACACGCACACACGCACACACGCACACACGCACACACGCACACACGCACACACGCACACACGCACACACGCACACACGCACACACTCAGGCACACACAGGCACACTCAGGCACACACAGGCACTTACAGGCACACACAGGCACACACAGGCACACACAGGCACACACAGGCACACACAGGCACACACAGTCACACACACGCACGCACGCACGCACGCACGCACGCACACACACACGCACACACCCACACACGCAAACACACGCACACACACACGCACACACACACACACGCACACACACACGCACTCACACACGCACACGCACTCACATACTCACACATTTAATCCAAAACAGCATACGTAGAACCATCCATTGTTAGCGATGGGATATACAACCTCCGAGAACAATGCTCTCAAAATTACCCTCTGTTATCTTAATTGAACTGGCGTGTAGGGTGTTTAAGGCCACATGTTTTTTTAAACTGCCATTAGTGAAGGAAGTTACCGCAGCCGAGAGGAATTTAGTTACCGACAAAAACCTATCAGTCCATATATGGTTATCTGCGAGGCTCGGAGGCTTAGTTCCGCTAACGTGTTCTATTTATGTATATGTGCAAATTACGGAAAGTCATTCCCACAAGTAAATGTTACGTGATACCGGCAAATGAAACAAGTGCACGGCTTTGTGTTTCTGTTTTTTAAACATACAAGTCCTTTAATTTTCTGAAATGACAATCACTATTTATTCTCATCTACGACATCTAGGCGGATTAAACTTCCATATTGAAATGGACCAGTTGTTGTACAGAAAAGATCTACCGGTGACATGTTTTAAAATCACTAGACGGTAATTTTGTATACCAAAAAAATATTTGCGATATAATACACGAGAAAATATTTTCGTTTGCAAACAGGGCAGCATTTCTCTATTAGAGGACAAACTGCTAGGGATAAAGCAACGTCACGTTTCATAATAAGGAATAATTCTGGGAGAAAACTCCTTATCTCAATTAGCATTAGTATTATCTGGCCGTGTAGTTGCCACAAACGGGTCACTTTCGTTGTAACTAATTAAATATTTTCCTTAAGACAAAATTGACATTTTGCTTGAGTTTCCAATAAACGATCAAAAGACAAACGGATACTTTCTCTGGTCAAAAAGGGCACATTATACTAATAACTAAAATGCTGTTGGGGCAAAATTCTCCAAAGGGGCACTTTACCGTATGAAATTAACCAAATTTCCTAAAATAGTTACATGCTTTTAGTAATAAAATGACTCATTCCGACTGTTTCTTTTAATTGAACTAATAGGTCACTGGGAAGGAAATGCATGTTCCTAGTTGAGCGCGTCACTTACATGAACTATGGACTGTGGCGGGGGAACGAAATTCGTATTGGGGAGGGCTAGTTTTTAATTTAATTAGATTAACAAATTGAATGTAAAAGTTCTTACTATGAAATAATTAATAACCCCATATTTCCACCGAAGTCATTAAGCCACCGCGTATATGTGCGTGCGTGCGTGCGTTCGTGCGTGCGTGCGTACATGAGTGTGTGTATATATATGAACACGCCCCTAGCGTGTTTGTTTTGTTAGAAATGCGTTTTGCATGGGGACATCTAACTGCACCTGGCTTGAGGATCAGCACACTTTCAACCACACTTCTTTGAGACTCCAAGCGGAAGTATTCCTCTATACCGAAATTAATACTTTAGCGGGGATGCGTTCGTATCCATTATAACCCAGCATACGGGTCTGATAACAAACGTCTTCAAAAGTATGCCATTTGAAAGTGTCTTTTTGGAATATTGTCCCCCAGATAGCGTGGCACATGCGAATCAAACAACACACTTTATCTTAGTGGCTGCATTACTATTAATACTATAAATACAGTTGTTGTTTCAAGTGATCGAGCTATCTATTCACAATTTTTTTTTTTATAGTTAAGCTAGGCATTCAATTACAAAATATAACTCTCACCGAAACTTTACAAAATAAACAAAATTATTATTATTTTGCATTTCTTCCTGCCTAGCATTTAAAACAAATTTTAATATCGGAAAGGTATGGTATCAAGTAATTCGGGATCATTTGGGGTACTACATACATTGCCAAATCATACTGAGAATTTAAGTACGTTATGACATAGAGAGGGGCAATGTATTATGATTTGGCTCCTGTAGACATGGACTGTTAAGATATGACGACCTTCATACATACATTTTCATATGTCTTAGCAATAAGAAAACCATTTATGTCATTTTTCTTTTGAACGTTAATGACCTTAAACAAAGGTTAAATGTATTTTTTTAAACCCGCCTACTAAAGAAAAACATTAATTGTTTGAAGCATTCAATCATTGTGATACATAGAGGCATTATTCCCGGTCTTTTTGAGATATTTAGTATCTCTAATGGAGTGCATGGATTGATTTTCTGACCAAAACACTACGCCACCCTGCCAGGTCACGGGTGCCTATTTTGTCAAATAAACACCCATCAAAGTAACCGTGTAACAGCATTACATTGTCTTGTTGCTATTGTGACACCAACCAGCAATACAGTTGATCATCTGAAACCATTTGGCACCTCTCGTTCAGAGCACTTTTTGATATCTGGCCAAAACCTTCCACCACATTCTAATTTTACGAGTGTCTTTTTGTTAAAGGTATAATAAGTTCACGAAATCATGCAACCCACGGACAAATAAACACTGGTTAATATGACCAAGGGTACAGTCGGTGGACGACACAATAGCAAACACTAATTTATAATGCATATAAAGGGTTAAAGTTCAATTTTACTGAGTAATTAATTGACAAAAATGGTGTGGTAATAACACAGGTCTGTGTGATGTGTCTAGCGCCTGAAATTTCATGTAAGGGCGGAAGAGTCAAATTCATTGTCCAACGGCAACCACAATCCAGTCAGGCGTAGTGCGGCGACGGAAACAACAGCTAACGAAAGAACATGATGAGCACAATGACGAGCACCAGGGATGAAGGCCCTGATGCCGAAGGTGATTGCAGCAATGGGACACGGGTGACAGTTGCCACAATTCATGACGTAACCTCCTCAAAGTCTCATGAAAGGGATGTTACTGATGACAATCCTAAAGCGGCTACCAACATTCTCAGGCCCAAAAGGGCAACAATCATCAGCACATTCAGCAAAAGAACATTAAGATCAACAGCAGCTCTACACGAGCTACATTACCAGGCTGTAAAGTACGGCATCGAAATTACGTGTCTATAAAAGCACCGGATGACACATGAAGGAGAAATTAAACATCACTTGTTAAAGGAAAACTGGCAATTAATAACACACGAAGAGTTCCAAAAATACATCCAAATGACCGGAAGTAAATCTACCAATGACACATTAACAGAGTCGCAGTTTGATTTAGCTGATGCTTTACACTGGTTTCTTAATGAGCATTTTGAGGACAAAATAGTCACTGACGACTTTCGAGAGTATGGGACGGTTTTGGCCAGAATATCAAAACTAGCACCCACAGTACAGCGCAAATAGCTTCATAAGACCACGGGTAATGGTACAGTCAACATAGCAATGTAGCTTCATATGATCACGGGTAATGCTTAATGTCAACATAGCAACATGCCAAATTAGTTAAACTAAGAAGTTACAATCGTATCGTATTGTCTATGTTTGGTACACACATACACAACGGCCGAGAATTTATGGGGTGGAGGTAAGAGTTTGTCAGGAAATCAACACGTGCACATACTAAGAGGTACTAAGTAGCTCAAAATGAGTCGAAGTGACGTTTATTGGTATCACGTTACCAACATACCAGTTTAACTTGGCTACAGCTTTACAATGGTGTCTTAATGTGCAATGTGGGAACCAAATGTGGCACTCTCGACTTTACAAGGCGGGAGATTGTTTTAGCCAGGAAATCGATGTACGCTCTGACGGATTGCTGCACAATGGCTCTATGTGACCACGTGTTATGTCAATATTTGACACTGTTGCGACATATCGAAATGATTTCCCGAACACTTTACCGTGGTGTCTTAACACATACGTTTTGGAATAAAAAAAGACAATATACTATTTTGCAGGATGTGGAAAAAAAAATTTGCCAGGAAATCAATATATGCACACAAACGTGTGACCAAAACATCTTCAAGTGATCAAAAGTAATATCTACTAGTATCGCAGCTGCAACATTCTTGTTTTATGTGACGAAAGCTTTACACTGCTGCCTTAATATGTATTGTGTGGACAGAAAGCTTTTATCAAATGGTGCCACACAAAAATATTTAGCTAAAGGCTCGGTGTCTCAATACGTATATTTTAAGGACAAAAAGGCGATCATAACCTTTTTGAGTGGTACCATGTTTATTGCCAGGAAAGCAATATTTGCACCCATATAGAAGTATACAATGGATCCAAATGACCAGTAGCAATGCCAATGGGTTTCATAACAACACAAACATAAACTAGAGTGTAACATAACACATGTTACTATGTACCTATCTAACACAATCGACAACCGCAACCTTAAAGGGTGTGATAAAGTTTTGGCCAGAAAATCAGTACCTGCATCTACAGAGAGATGCCATTTGGCTCGGAATGTCAACGAGTACTTTCAATAGGTTTTACAATAGGAAACACTAAAAGTTTAACAAGTTTACATTGATATGCACTTTTAGTGAAAACGGTACTTGTGCCTATACAGGATGTGTGTGTGTGTGTGTGTGTGTGTGTGTGTGTGTGTGTGTGTGTGTGTGTGTGTGTGTGTGTGTGTGTGTGTTTCGCCAAACCTAAAAACACGTCCAACACCAGTAAACAAATGCAACATTAGGAGCTGGTAAGGTAATATATCAAGGAAGGTAATTCAACCAATTAATTGATGTCACAATAGCAACAAAGCACTGTAATGCGGTTAAAGTGTAACATCATTTTCCTGATGGCACTCGTGACCTGGCAACGTGGTGTAGTGTTTTGGCCAGAAAATCCAACTCATACACCCAGAGAAAGATATCAAATGTCTCACTAAGGCATTCAGGGGCTTGTCCAGAGAGGGTAGTCTAGGGGGGAGCACACAAACCTCCACTGAACCAGATGTTTCGCTTCCGCTCCGCCATAACATCACTTTCCGCAGTCTCGGCTCGACTGGTAACGTCTGAAGACGGGGGCGGGGGATGGGTGCTATTGAAAAAATTTCGTCGCCGTGTCGCCGTCATTTCAGCTTATTGTAACCTGAATGGGGGCAAATTTCAAAGGGTCTTGGGGACACGGTCACGTGTTCACATTCAAAAAGGTCTACGAGCACGCAAAATTCCAAAGGTCTACAGGAGCACGTGCCCCGAGTCCCCCTCGACACGCCTATGGCATATATGTGTAAGAAAGTTTGAATGCATGAAAAGACCACGTTCACTCTCTAGTACGAGAATTATTACACACACAAAATTAACCTTTGTGCAAGATCATTAAAGATCAAAAAAACTAATTGCAACATATGTTTTCTTATTACTAACACATTGAGAATGTATTGATGTAGGTTGCAATAAACTAACATTCAATGCCTACGGGAAAACATTGACCGTCCATTAACATGGATTTTATACAAAGGGTGTAGAAACTGAGCACTCGAACAGGAAGTTCACGGATCCGAAGTTCACTGTGAATTAGTCACTTTGTCGAACGAAAAGTCTGCTGACATTTCGCGATTAGTTGTTTAACACAGTCTACTATACTGCGCAGTTATGTGTACGCATGTGTGCCCAGTCTCTATACTGGCGGTGATTGTCGCCGCATGTATGATACAGCAAGCACCAGTCATGTCCCAGTGCACCCGAAGACACTGCGGCGAAGACGGCGGCGGCGACAGCGACAGTGACGTGAGGATATTGGCGGCGATTGTGTATCGCGTCCAGGACACAGTGGAACTTCAGCATCAACAGATAAATGTATCAACGGAACAGCTGCATCAACAGCAAAGAGTTTCAACAGAAAGGCTGAAGAAACAGCTACGTGACTCAAGGGAACAGGTGCAGCAACAGCTACGTGCCTCAACGGAACAGCTGCAGCAACAGCTACGTGTCTCAACGGAACACCTGCAGCAACAGCTACGTGCCTCAACTGAACAACTGCAGCAACTGCTACGTGTCTTAACGGAACACCTGCAGCAACAGCTACGTGCCTCAACGGAACAGCTGCTGCAACAGCTAAATGACTCTACGGAACAACAACAAAAACAACTGACGAAACTTACGGAGACACTGGCTAAACAAGGAAAGTGTACGTATTGTTTAATTTCCACTACTGCTACTGTAGTAATAACACTGTAGTTATTTATGCTGCCTCCGGCAATAAACTGTGTACAATAGTCAATAATTTATGAATGGCACATTTAGTAATATGTGGAATACAGGGGTAAACCGGACACTCGAAGGGAAACAAAGGCCCTCTTTTTGTTTTATACACTGAAAAGAGTTAATATAAACTAATTATTTCCATCTACGATAACAATTTATAGAATCAATGGTTCATTACGACTGTGGTCTAAAAATAAAAGATTCTAAGGAAACGTCAGATAACCTGGCGACTCTAATCTTGCTTGTAACGTGAGTACGTACATAACGCTAGGATGATTGCCTTAGTATATTACGCGTTTTCATTAACTAATTACGCAACCACGTGACATTACACGTTTAACATGTCCTTCACATGATCTGTTGCCTACCGACGCAGCGGATACATCAATTGACGACTGTACTACATCTTCGTTTGCCTGGGTCACACATAAAATAGTGCGCGTGACCTTCGTCAATTTTTGCCTCGGCAACAATGTTGATAACAGTAATCACTAATAATATTATGTGCATTACATTACAAGGGCGGCATAACAACTGCTAAACCAAACATCCCCGCTTACAGTTGTTGCTCTCAAAACTTTGCTACATGTTTTTGCCATATAGAAAACAAGCTGGGCTGGAATTTCAACAAAATGTACAACAGAATGTTTCAATATTCCACGTGATCGGCGTCAATTTTTGAAGCCTTGACGGACTTTTTGGTC